>APFE030783637.1:0-65743 GCA_000404065.3 Pinus taeda
AGTCTCCATCTTTCATCCTTAGGTTATACAACTTTTTCCGCAGGAACAATTTATTCACCAGAGACTTAGATTGATACAAAGTCCCTAACTTGTCCCATAAAGCCTTCACCGTAGCTTCCCCTGATACATTCAACAATACTGAATCTGATACACACAATCGTATTGTGCTCTTTGCCTTCTGATCCAACTTCTTCCATTCTTCATCGGTCACTCCCGTTGGTTTGATACCTGGATCTACCATGATCCACTGATCTTTATCCACCAACAGATCCTCCATCTTGAGTTTCCACAACTCAAAACTCTGACCATTGAACTTCTCAATCTCTATATTTCCACTACTCGCCATCTTCTTTCACCACCAGAATTGATCTCGTAGATCTCCCATTGAACAGGGTCTACCACAGGCCCGAGCGAAAACCCTCAGCAACGAAGGCGTTGCCTTGAAGCCAAAATAGCTTCGATACCAAATGTAGGTTTTAACCCCGTACATAAATTACCTGCATAAGAATTCTAAATCACAGGAAAAATAAAAATGCGAGAGCATAACACGTAAAACACATATACACAGAGATTTCCCACTAGATCTCAAAACCGAGACTACTAGCTTGATTTTTCTTTATGTTCCTTTCAATGTTACAATACATATTTATACATGCCGAAGCATCTAATAACATGGACTGAAAACCATCGCGTCCAAAAAACATGTGCGAAAATCATGCACAAAACCATAGGTGGGTCCGCCCAACCTAACATAGGGTCCAAAACCAAAATTTTCTGGGGCGCTGCCCCGAACACCATAAAGTGGGGTTACGGGTACCCCTCAAAACCCCTGTTAACTATGTGGAAAGAATATAACACAACCCAACAGACAAGTTCCCCACGTAGGATAGGAGACTCACCACCATCTTCATGCTAACATATTCACACATGATATTATGCAAGAACAACTTGCACAACAAGCTCTAGTCATCAAAGTCACAGGACCAAAAAATTCCAAAAAATTACGGGTTAAAGAACCCTTATAGGGCCTACATTCAAAGACTGCCTTAAATTGAAATAAGTAATAACGTTCCAAAAGGAACACTGGGTATGATGAGGATGGTTGCTTGCATGCTAGCAGGTTTAGAGCAAGGTCACGGAGTTTGGTATTTTCGTCCATCAGGTCCAATACCTGTCAATTCAACTAATATAGTTTTTCATCCTTCTTCTTTATAACTTCTTTGTGTCTTCGTTCCTCCTCTCCTCTTTCCCATTCTTCTTTTAGCCATTTTTCTCTCAAGGATTCCATCATTCTTTTATGAATTTTGAGTGAAATCATTCCCTCCTATAGAGAGAGTGCCAGCTATTTCCACTTTTCCATCTCTGGCAACAACAACAATCTCTCAGAACACCATCCTTCATCAAGGCTTGGTGTTCTTCGCATGCAATGTAAATTGAGGGTGTAGCTGCACCCTAAGGGTGAAACTGTTCCACCTCGGCTACTGGTTCTTGTCTAACAGAAGCTTCATTAGTGTATTTTGTCACAGTTTCCTTATCTTCCTGGCTAGCTTCCATTTTCACGGTTGGTTCTTGTGTAGCATCAATGTTATCCATAGACTTCTATACATTGTTTTTCTTTGGATCGGATTCTATCTTCACTGATGGTTCTTGTGTAGTAGTAGCATTGGCAGTAGGCTCATGGATATTATCTTTCTCACCCTCCTCTTGGCTGGCTTCCTCCTCCACTACTGGTTTTGATGAAACATCAGTGTCAGCCAATCTATTAACTAATCACTTGTTTTGGATTGTTCCATCTTAGTTGTTGGTTCTTGTGTAACAGCAACGTCCTCGACAGGTTCTTCTGTAACAACTTCCTAGATTTTAGTTTGAGTCTCCCTCGAGGTGGTGTCTCCTGCACGAACATTGAATCCTACTGCCACCAGCTTCTTAGCACAAGCTACGCATAGACTACCAAGGATGTCTCCCCTTATAGCCCTGTCTAGAACCTCTGCCAAAGTATCTATCCTTGGGGCTCTTGCCTCTTCCTTTATTTATGAAAGTTGTTCCCTCAATTCCCTATTTTCTTTCTATATAATTTCAATTTTTGACAGCAAGGATTGGGTTTCTCCCTTATCATGTGAAGAAGGTTCTTCTGGATGAGGTTGTACCTCATCCTTCTGCTTTGCTGCTTCTTTGTTCTTTCTTAACATGGATGGGGACCCTGGGTGTCCACTAACCCTTATCCTCTCCTTCCACCTCCTATCACCAATTGGTTTATCAGTTGACCTCTTGCTGACCCTTATTATAGTGGGATGGGGTTTCCCTGTTGTCACCTTTGGAGCTTCCTCACACGTCTCGGTTTGCATTATGCGGGTGGTCCTGGGCTTTTTCCACATGAATTCTTCCCAATTCTTGCTCTATCGTCTTGAAGCGGCTAACAAAATGAGTTTGATAAGTCCATGGTTGGTAAAACATGTTTTTGGGTGCACAACTTTTTTCATAGTCACAACCATGTGCCTAATGTTGCCCAACAAGAAATAAGGAAGGTTGATCAACTATTGATGTTGGAGGTCGTTCAACAATGGAAAATGATAATTAAAAGAAATTGTTTCCTTTCCCTCGCAAGTAATGTACTTGATGAGGTAGAGGGCAACATATGCGCATGGCTAGGGGAGTGACAGTATATCAACTCCCCTTCCCTTCTTTACCAACGACTTTTCTTCTTGGAGGAAATCCCCTTTCAATGAGGGTCATTGACCTTTTCGTTGAACCATCTCTTCCCTTCTGCTGGAAATCCTATTACTCTAGTAATCACCTCTTTTGTGACCTATTCTTTCAACCCTCTCACCTATGTCTAGTTTCTCTCTAGATTCTTTGAAAATTCCATGGCAACACCACCATTTGATCCTTCCAACCACCAGAAGAATTTGAACCAGCCTGTATCCTTGAAAATATGCCATGCTTCTAGGCAACCTTCCAAGGATTCTGTGGACCCTGGCTCGTGCCGTATTGCTACTCCTCCCATTGCTTATGCAATTCAGTGTTGTTCGACCTACTTAACCTTCCCCTTAAGTGATTCGGGGTAGTCAACACAAAATCTAGTTGTTTTAGCCTGTACTTCTATCTTCCTCTCCTCCGAGAACTCTGAATGGAGTTTAATCGCTTCCAGCAAGGGTAAATGGTTGGGTGGCAACGTGGCACAATTGAGGATTTCGAATTGGGATTTGGCAGGCATGGTTTGTACCACACAATGAAATCTTCCTTAATGGTGCATCATGGGGAGGTCTCATCGATGGTACACTTACCATTTTTGGTAAGATGAACATTATGTAACAATAACTACCATGTCATCATGCCTTAATTGCAGGATTGTTCAAATGATCGCAAATAATGCGACGGTCATGTTGCAATATGATTTGTCCTCCCCCCCGGCTTAAATATTACAACTATTCTTGGCCATCAAAAGTTATGTTAAGTTGCCATAATTACAAAATAAAATGAATTCAATATTACCTTCTTGATGGCATATCTAGGTGATGCGGGGCGAAGTAATGCATGGTGTGAAGCGCTAACCAGGCTCTAGTAGCGAGACTTGCAAACTTAATTCTGATGATGAGGATCATGGTGATGTTATGCTAATTATTTCAAAAGAATATCTCGTTTATTCCTGAAAATTTATTGGCTATTACAGGTGTAACAACCAAAACGAATGATATATATTATTTTAATTTTTACAAAAAGATAAAGAATAAAAGATCATGTAACAGTGCTTATTGAAAGATATCCTTTGAAATAACAAATATTGTTACAGAGTCTGTAACAGCCACCACCAAGTGGTTTTGAACTACAACAAAAGTATTTTTCTGTGCTTGGGAAAGGTTTTCACAGCCAGATTATTGTTATTGTTTTTTTTTGTTCTTTTTTTTGAAAGTGTAACAGCTACCAACCAAAGTTGATTTTCAACTGTTACACAAATTGGAAAAATTAAGAATTTTACAGCACAAGGGTGTCATAGACATATTTGGGCACCGCAATCCCAATCACATATGTCCATAAACCAAGGGATTGTAAACCCCTAAAAGTGTTGTTTCATACTCTAAAAGATCAAGGTCAACTGATTACATCATTTCCTAGAAGTTCTCCCCGAAAAATTGCTTAGAACTGGTCAAAATAGGACCATAAAGACTACTCCATGCTAAGGGTGTGATGCATCTCACCTACTACACACAGAGGGTGCAATGCATACTGAAAAGCCCTTTTTTAAGGTGTGATGAGCAAGATCAAACAAATGGGAGAGGTAGTTTGATAGGTGGAAACCCAGAGAAACTTCTAGAAACTGCTCATATGACACTTGCCTCTCTAAATTCACCTAGGGATGAGTAAGAGATCATGAAATCTCCAAGTGGAACCAAGAACTATCAGTGAAATGAAACTAATCAAAAACCTAAAAGCTGACTCATCCCCCTGCAAATATCTATATATGGATCCCTCATCCTAGAGATCCCGAGGCTCGAATTTTATCTATTGTAAGGAAGTGTTGTTGGTATCTCTGTGAAGCATTGTATTATTGGGTGATCTAGCTTTTCATGAGGTGAAGAGGGCTTTCATGCTGGGAGGATGGCGTTGGATCAAACAGCTAGGTTGTAAACCTCTCTTCTACTACTTCTATCAATAAAGCTATTTGAGTTTTCCTCGATATACTTGTATATTTCTGAATCTTGTATTTGTGTATGCATTTGTATGGTTAATGTACATCTAATCCTCTATTTCTTATGGTTATATATCTCTATGCTTTGATGGTATTTTGTTTCTTTGAATCTACAGGTGTTATTTGAAGCGATACAGGTGAGAAAGGAGTGGTGAAATCTCTATCAAGGGAGAGAGAAAACAATCAAGGGGCCAAGCGAAAGACTGAGGTTGGTTCTCTTTGCTTCTCTCTCATCTATCTCTCATAAAGGAAAACACAAGTTACTTTGAATTGTTTGTTTCTAATTTAGCTACGCATCTTAGTGGGACTAGCAGCTCTGAATAGAAACTAGTTTTTCTGGAAACAATGGGGGCTTTCCCTTATTCTCATAATCTGTAGATCTGAATTTGTGACAATGTTGACAAATCAATCCCTTGAGGTAGGTTTATGATATAACCAAAGACAGTGCCCATTTGCAAGTAATGGTGTCCTCATATTGTCAATGGTCACCAAATTTATAGTCCCATTATCAAAGATTTCGTCTACCTCATAAGGACCTAGCCATCTAGTGCAAAGATTACCCTTCAGGTCTTTAAACCTTGAGTCGTATAAGAGAGCCCAATCTCCTTTCTGGAATTTATTTTTCTTTATAAATATTTCATGCCGCTTAGCTCTCTGCTATTGGATAATCTCTATTTGCTAGATAGCATCCAACCATTTCTCCTCCAATTCATTACGTTGGTTCAATCTCTACCTTTATGCTGTAGCCAAATCCAAATTGACCTTTAATGTTTTCCTTAGTGTCTTGATTTCAAATTCAATGGGGAATAAAGGGTTATTTCCATACACAAGTTCATAGGGTGAGAATCCATTGGTATTCCTCCATGTAGTCCAGTATGACCATAACACTTCTAGAGGTTTGTTTGCCCAATTTCTTCGATGACTAGCCACAATATTAATAAGGATCCCCTCAATGACATTTTTATTGCTTTCTACTTGGCCATTTTCTTGTGGACAATAAGGTGTTGTGATTCTGTCATGGATTTTATATTTCTCGAACAACTCCTAGATATTATGAGATGTGAACTGGGGCCCTTTGTCTATGACTATCTCTCAAGGTATGTCAAATTGAACAAAGATGTCTCCAAATAGAAAGTCTAAGATAGCCTACTATGTGGCTCTAGTTATTGCCTTCGCCCCAACCCATTTTGTGACATAGTCATTGCAAACCAAGATGTAGGATCTTTGTCTAGATGAAGGATTAATTGGTCCCATAAAACCTAGATCCTACTTCTCAATAGGTCCTAGGATGATTTGGGTCTATAACGACATCTCATCTGATTGTAGTGGTTGGCCCATCCTTTGACAACTATCACTTCACTTCACAAACTTCTTGGCATCTTGAAATATTGTTGGCAAGTGATACCCTATTGAAAGGACTTTGTATCACGTTTATTTTTCTGTGAACTTTCCTCCATAGGGTTCCTCATGACAGGCTTTAAGGATATCAAAGACCTCATCTTCTCTAACACAACATTTGATCTAGAAATCTGGTCTAGTGTGGTAGAGGTTCCCATCTATCTAGGTATATGTAGCACTTTGTTGTATGATTTTTCTTTTCTCCTTGGACAAACAATACTATGGAAACTTCCCTATAACAAGATAATTGGCTATATGTTAGGTCCCTTTACTACTAGTGTAACCCCTTATTGTTTTTAGTACAACCACCTTATTAGATTGTTGTTCCCACGTAGTCCCCATATTGTTATTATTGTGCCCCATAGAAGCCCACTATTGTTATTATTGTGCCCTTACATTATTATTGTTATGTCGACTTTGATTATATTATGACCCCTTAGACTTTTATATATAGAAAGGAGGTCTTGTCATTTGTATCATCCAAGAATTGTTCATTTGTGTAATGTAAAAGAGGTTTCCCCCTCGAAGAGGCTGATTTATAAGGCATTCATCTATCTCTCCTATCTTTTTGTGAGCTAGTTTCATAACATTTGGCTCTAATACCAAATGTTAATAAGGGGTTACACTAGCAGTATAGGGACCTAACACTATATTTGCATACCAAGCTGAGTAAGTAGAAATAGCAAAAGGATATTCATCAGAGAAAGAATATTCAGCAAGGAAAATTGCAAAGATGGAAAAATTTATTGAAGCTTAAAAACATTGCTGAATCTCAATAATCCCCAATATGAAAACTATAAAAATTTTATTGATATATTTGTAAAATTATTCAAATATTTTAATGATTTTATATATAGTCTCTATATTGTTGGTGATTTTTAATGTAAAATAATTTTATATTCTAAAATTTGGGTGAACCAGCTTTTATAAAATTGGAAATTGGCGAATCCTCTTTGTGGAAAAATCATGGAAAATTATCCCATTGGGTGAACATTAGCCCCTAAAACTTTCCATGATATTCAGTGGGAGTGCAAATTTCATTAATAGTTACCCTAGAAAGAAAGTTAACTACTACATTTTCTTTTCGAGGCTTATCTACACTAGTGATATCGAATTTTTGTAACAACAATAGCCAACATGTAATCCTACCATTTGTAATTGGCTTATTCATTAAAAAATGAATGGAAGAATGGTCAGTGTGTACAAATACTTGATACCCAATGATGTAATGTCAAAATTTATTATGGAATGCACAAGTGTTAAGAACACCTTCTTAGTCACTATGTATTTGAGCTCAACCAGGGTTAGTTTTTTGCTTATGTATTAAATAACATAAGGTCTCTTATCCTCTAGTTGGCCCAAAAAGAAACCTACAACAATATTTGATTCATCCATAGCTATGTGAAACGTAAGCTCCCAATTAGGTCCTTGCAAGACCAAAGCTATTGATACACAACATTTCAGCTTTAAGAAGCCCTACTCACACTTCCCTATCGATAAGAAATAAACATCCTTCATGAGCAAGGAAAATAATGGCGACACAATTTTTTAAAAATTCTCTGTAAAACTTTTGTAATACCCTGCATGCCCCAAGAAACTACATACCTCTTTTTGTGTTTTTGCAGTTGGAATTTTTAGAATTACCTCTATTTCTGCAGGGTCTACCTTGACTCCGTCAGCAGAAATGTAGTTTCCAAGCATGATCCCTTCATTCCTCATCATGTGACATTTCTCAGTGCTCAAAGCAACATTAGTATACACACACCATTCCAGAACTTTCTCATGATTTACTAATTCTATTTCAAAAGCATTACCATGAGGTGTGAAATTTTCCATGAAGATTTCTAGGTGGTCATTCAACAAGTTAGAGAAAATTCCCAGTATTCCACTTTGAAAGGTTGTCGGCACATTATAAAGCCCAAAAGGAAGTACTCTGTATGCGTAGGTTCCCCAAGCACAAGTAAAGGTCATTTTATCCTGGTCTTCCAAGGAAATCTATATCCGATTGTAGCCACTAAATCCATCCAAAAATGAAAATAATTATTTTCTGGAGAGAGTATTAAGGGCATGATCTATAAATGGTAAGGGGAAATGGTCCTCCTGAGTGGCCTTATTGAGTTCTCTGTAATCAGCACAAACTCTCCACTTTCCATTCTTATTAGGAATGATGACAAATGGTGACACCCACTATGTTATGAAACTAGCTCAAGGAAATATAGAAAAGACATATCAAATCCTTAGAATTCAGGCTCTTCGAGGGGGAAACCTCCTTTACATTACATAAATGAACAATTCTTTGATGATACAAATGAAAGGACCTCCTTTCTATATATAGGAGTCTAAGGGGTCATAACATAATCAGAGCCGGCATAACAATAATAATGTAAGGGCACAATAATAACAAAAGTGGGCTTTTATGGGGCAAAATAGTAACAATATGGGCACTATGTGGGTACATCAATGAATGAGTGGGTTTTACTAATAACAATAAGGGGTTACACTAGTAGTATAGGGGCCTAACGTGCCCCTGTCCTTCAAAAAGCATTGTCCTCAACGCTTAAATAGTTCTTGATGCTTTTGTATAAAATTCTTGTCCTCCCATGTGGATTCTTCATCAGGTAAGTTCTTCCACTTGATGAGATACTCTGAAACTGATTGATTTCATAGCTGACAGGTTCTTGTTTCTGTGACTACTCTAGGTTCAAATATGATTTTTCTTTCCTCTTCAATTTTTGCCAATATTGTTTGAATTGGGATATTTTGAAACTTTTGAATAAGTGGCCATACTTCTTTGTTCTTCTTCCATTCATCCCTTGCTTCGTTTATCCAGTCTATTTGGATAATAGAAATAGCACAAAACAATGCTTCCACATCCTCATCCTTGAAGAGCCTTCCCATTCGGTAAGGTCACCATTTTTTAAGTGCATGTAGTAGTTCCACCATTTCCTTCTCATAAATATCTTGCTTGAGATGTAGAAGTAAAAATACCCAATCACCTACATCAAAACATTTTTCACTACGATGTTTATCTACTTGTTGTTTCGTTTGATTTTGCACCAAAGTGGCATTATCCTTTAAAAGTTGGAGAATTTCTTGTTGATGCTCGATGTGACCTTCCACTACTTGAACCTTTTTCTTCTTGATATGTCCTTCTATCTCTAGAGTTTGAGGAGTGGTAATTTCTTCCAATCCTTTACAAGATATGGTTGGATTCATTTCTTGATGCTCGATGTGAGCTTTCACTTATTGAACATTTTTCTTCTTGATATGTCCTTCTATCTTGATAGTTTGAGGAGTGGTAATTTCGACCAATGAATTACAAGATATGGTTGGATTCATTTCTTCTTTCTCTATGTGATCTTTCACTTCTTGCACCTTTTTCTTCTTGATATGTCCTATCTTGAGAGTTTAAAGAGTGGTAATTCTTGCTAATGCTTTACAGGATATGGTCTGATTCATTTCTTCATTCTCTGGGGTGGGGTCCTACCGTATATCCTCTTCTTTTGATGTTTCTTGATCCTTTTCTTCCTCCTCTTCATATTCTATGTAAAATAATTTCCTCTCAGCACACTTATGACCTTTAGTGCATTTTATATCAAAATTGTAACAAAGCCCTTTTTCTCTTTTTTCTTCCAATTGTTGTGGTGTAACCCTTGTAGGTTGTGGAAGGCTAGGAAAAACAACACTTCCATCTTTATAGTAGTGAGAGGTATGCTTCCTAGTTTCTATCATTTTTCTTTCCACTATGTCACAAAGCCCTTTTACTCTATCCAATTGTTGTGGTGTTGTTCTAAAGAAGGTGTTACTCTTTGTATCCTCATAATGTGCTATCATTTCCTCTGTGAAAATTGACCACGTAACAAGTTGTTTACGAGAACAAAGCCCTTCATACCATAAAAATTGATTTGGTTGTAAATATGAAGATGCAATACATACCTTTTGTAACAGTGGTGCACCATGTATATAAAAATATTGCTCCATCTGAAGTATCCAATTTACCGGATCCTTTCCATCAAACTTCCTCATATTGCTTTTTCTTGATTTTAGGAGCTCGATCTTTAAATGACTGTAACTCTGTACATTCAGATCTTTACGTTCTAAAATTGCGACCTATAATATCCCTCTATGTGCTCTTTCCAATGCCACCAGTCTAATCCAAATTGGATCCTCGAAGGAAGAGTTATGCAAAATCTCCCACAATGACTTGATTATAGACTAGTTCAGTAGTGTGAACTTGTACGACGTGCCACGAGTCACTATTTCGACCTTTGGCTCTGAAAAATATCTACAAGAAACTAGAGTCTGTCCTGTTTATGTACCTTCTTACAAAATTTAAATCTAATGCTCAGAGAGAAAGTTATGACAATTTTCCCCAGGTCACCTGTTTGGAATGTAATTGAGGACTTTGCAAAAAGACCAATTTCCTCAGATCATATCTCTGCAAATATAGTGCAAAAATCTTTGAAATTTGGACCTGAGGTTCAGCGTGATTTCTTCTCAATGGGTGCTTTTTTAGCTTCTGAAATGTCGCAAAAAAAAGTTATAGTGAAAATTCCACAATGACCTATTTGGAGAAGCGAAATGCTAGAAGCCAAAGCTCTAACACCAAATGTTATGAAACCAACTCAAGAAAAGATAGAAAAGATAGACCAACGCCTTAGAATTCAGCATCTTCAACGGGGCAACATCCTTTACATTACATAAATGAACAATTATTCGATGATACAAATGAAAAGACCTCCTTTCTATATATAGGAGTCTAAGGGGTCATAACATAATCAGAGCTGACATAACAATAATAATGTAAGGGCACAATAATAACAATAGTGTGCTTCTATGGGGCACAATAGTAACAATATGGGCACTACGTGGGTAAATCAATATAATAAGTGGGTTGTACTAATAACAATAAGGGGTTACACTAGTAGTATAGGGGCCTAACACACTAACTGTCAGATATTTGATAAATAAAATTAGCACTCATGAGTTTTTGCAGTTCTTCTTTCACAACCACCTTTAGTGCAGGGTTCATGCGGTGCTCTAGCTGTCTGAATAGTTTACAACCATCCTTCAAATAAATATGTTGATTCCATAGGTTAGGGTGGATCCCTTTCATAACAGTATAATGCCGTGCAAATTCCCTTTTATACTTCTATAATAGTTGTAACAACCGTTTGTTTTTTTGGTAGTCAGGTTTTGATTAACATTAAAAGAAAATTGAGTGAATGGTGGTTCGGGACGATGCGATGTCACCAGAGACAACACTTTTGGTGTGATGGTGGATTCTTGTATCAAAACATGGTCTAACAACATCTAATGTGTAACAGCAACCTGTAACAACATCCACTATGTAACAACAACATGTAACCACACCCAAGGAGTAACAACAAACAGTTCTACCCTTTTCTACAGTTAATCTGCATTGCATGTCTACCTCATAGCTTTGTTCTCCTGAGCCATCACCTGGAAACAAGAGCTTCCCAAAATAATTCTTCAATACTCTCCCAGTGAGCCACAAGAATTAATAAAGCCTTGTATTATTAGGTAAAATACAACAAAGTAACATGATAGCAGAATAGGTTAAAAAGGCAAGAAAACAGGGAATTTGATCATGTAAATATGTAGGCCTAGAGGACAGAAAGGTCAAAACTAGGGAAGGAATGCATATAAAATAGGTAAAAAACCACGCCCAGCATCTCCCCTTGACTGAAGCAACTACATGTCTCCATGCAAAATCATAGTTCCTTCTACTGTACCCCCGATGCAAATCTGTGAAATTGTAGGCACCAGTAGTATCATCGCCCGGAGCTCTGAATCCTTGAATGGCCATCAAATGACATGGCCAATATTTCTCTTCATAGTCACATAAATGGTAATCGGGTTGATACTCATCCAATGGTAACCATATCAAATGAAATTTGAACCTGAGACGTATCCAAAACGCCCACTATGTCTGCACAATTTGAGCATATTATAGCACCCATCTAACATTAGCCATGAAGCTCCTATATTCAAAGGGGTCCCCTTCCTATAACTCTATGCTACAAGCCTCATTGTGCTTGACACATCTGGCAAGCACTCAACTTTTCATATTTGAAAACAGTTTGGGGTAGATCCTCACAATTCATTTTTCTATAATTGGTCATTTTTTCTCCAATTTCTGGAGTTCTCAAGAATAGTTTAAACTCTCGCCAGAGTTAGTAAGCCATTCATGGTTCATCCCTAACCCACAATGTTGTTCTTTCCTTGTTGGTTTCTATTGGTTTCTTGGTTAGGTGCCACTCAATCTGATTCCTCATGAATGAAAGGAAGGCACACAACTGCAAGTCCCCCAGGTAGGAGAGGACACTCAACACCATCTTTGTTCTAAGATATTTGCACATGATATTGTGTAAGAACAGCTCGCATAGCAAGATCTAGTCATCAAAGTCACAGAGCCAAAAAAATTCCAAAAAATTACGGGTTAAAAACCCATATAGGGCCTTGACCTGAATTGGATCCTTAAACATTTCCATGACTATTTCAAATTATGTTAGGCTTCAAAATCTTATGAATAACGAGCTTATCAAAAATGATCTCTAGACAATGGCAATTTGTGCCCAGCACAAAACAACGACGACCCTCGGTCAAAGCGCGCTGACCATTGGCCCATGGAGACCGTGCATGGACACAAATTGGCAATCGGGAACCCAGTTCCAAAAACAGAGGCAGTTTCTGATATGTAATTAGCACAAAGCGCCAATCGCATATCGCAAGGCAAAACTCACAGTGAAGGAAAGCCTCGAGCACTCGGTCATGAGGAAAATAAGAAACCATCCATAAACCATTAGAAGGCGAGTCTGGTGCCCAAAATTGGTATGATATCATGTGAACTTCGAGTGGTAAATGGGTTTGGCCAAGTTCAGTGTGAAGCCACACACCGTGTGACACATGTCCAATGGATGAGAGAGAAAACCGTTTACATCGCCTGAGTAAGAGTCAAGCAACTTACTCACTTGATACAGATGGAGACTGTAGGATGTAGAGGCTCCAGATTAGTGGCGGAGAATCAACTCAATGGAAGACCGAATTTGACGGGAAAAGGTACATGAGATTTGTGTCCGACATGACCAATGAGATCACAAAGGAATCAGCTTCATGGGAAATCTTGGAGCAACGAAAATAACGACCGTTTAAGAAGAATTGACACTCATTTTGTGAGGAAATAGGTGTCCACCTCTTTATGAAGTGTTACAAAACGATGATGACGTAGAGTAGGGGAATGCCACTGGACAAAGGTAGGTGATCTAGGGAGCCGAGAAGTGGAAACAAATAGTTGGGGAGCGGATTGGTTTTAAGCCATGAACAGATAGAAAGTAAAGCAATCAGAAAGAGACAGAAGTAGAGAAAGAAATGAATTGTAGAGAATAGATAGGCCAAGCTGACCTGCAGAGCCAAGGCAGCATCAAGAATACTAAACAGAGAGAGTCCGAGAGTCTATGAACTCTAGAGAATGCTTGAGAGGCTCAAGCAACTCCTCTATGTATTCCTATTGGGTATTGAGTACCAAATTGGACTCATACCACTAAGACCAGTTGAGGTCGAGATTCAGTAAGGGGAGTTTGTGTACTCTAAATACTTAGGGGATCCAAGTACAATCCTACTAATCATTCTTTGTTAAGTGAGACTCAAATTGATCTCCTTATTGTAAAATCTCTGCTTTAAGACACAATAGAAAGGCTACCACTGAAGGCTAGACTAGGAGATGTAGCCCAAGAGGACTGAGTGAACTCCTCATTAAATTTGTTGTGTTTTTGTACTTTCTTACTGTGTTTCTCTTATTGTTTCAAGTGCCTGTGTATTTCACAAACTTATCGATGCATTGCTTAAAATAACATATCCACACCCCAAAACATCGGTCTGTTATACCTTCATTAATTAAGTATGATCATTCACGAGTGATTTTCAGATTAGGCCTACCTTTAAAGACTGCCTTTAATTGAAATAAGTAATAACGTTCCCAAACGAACACTAGGTATGATGGGGACGACTGCTTGCATGCTAGCAGGTTTAGAGCAAGGTCACAGGGTTTGGTCTTATTGTCCATTAGGTCCAAGGCCTATCAATTCAGCTGATACAATTGCTCATCCTTCTTCTTTATAACTTCTTTGTGACTCCATTCATCTTCTCCTATTTCCTATTCTTCTTTTAGCCATTTTTCTCTAAGGGAATACATCATTATTTTATGATTTTTTAGTGAAATCACTCCCTCCTATAGAGCGAGTGCCAACTGGTTCCACTTTTGCATCTCTGGAAACAACAACGATCTCTCAGAACACCATCCTTCATTAGGACCCAATGTTCCTTTGCATGCACTATCATTAGTCTATTTTGTCACAGTTTCTTTATCCTCCTGGTCAGCTTCCATTTTCATTGTTGGTTCTTGTGTAGCAATAGTGTTATCCACAGAATTTTAACATAGTTTTCCTATGGATCAGCTTCTGTCTTCACCACTGGTTCTTGTCTAGTAGTAGTGTTGACTGTAGACTCATGTATATTACCTTTCTTTTCCTCCTCTTGGTTGACTTCTTCCTCTGCTACTGGTTCTGATGAAATAGTATTGTCAACCAAGGGCTCCTGTGTATCCATTAACCGATCACTTCCTATGTATTTTTCTGTCTCGGTTGCTCATTCTTATGTAACACCAACATCCTTAACAAGTTCTTGTGTAACAACTTCCTAGATTTTAGTTTGAGTCTCCCTTGAGATGGTGTCTCCTGCACAAACTTTGAATCTTGCGGCCACCAGCTTCTGAACACAAGCTATGCACCGAGTTCTTGGGATTTCACCCCTTATGGCCCTGTCAATAGCCTTTTCCAAAGTATCTAGCCCTGGGGCTCTTGGCTCTACCTTTCCTTCTACTAGTTGTTCCCTCAATTCTCTATTTTCTTTCTCTAGAATTTAAATTTTTCATAGCAAGCATTGCGTTTCACTCTTACTAGGTGGAGAAGGTTCCTCTGGATGACCTTTCTCCTCGTCCTTCTGCTCTGCTGCTTCTTTGTTCTTTATTGACATGGATGGGGAATATGGGTGCCTACTAACCCTTATCGTCTACATTGGCTTCATGTTGCCAATGCATTTATCAACCGTCCTCTTTCTGACCCTTACTGTCAAGGGTTCGGGTTGCTCCATTGTCACCTCTGGAACTTCGTCAACCATCTCTATTTTCCTTCTGCAAATGGTCCTGGGCCTTTTCCACATGAATTCTATTAGTTCCCTATAATAATAGTGATTACCCCATTAATATTGTAGCTGTATCCCTTATTAATATTGTTGTGCCCCTATTGTCCCCATATTATTATTACTGTGCCCCTTAGAATCCCTCTATTGTTATTTTTGTGCCTTTATATTATTATTGTTAGGTCGGTTGGGTTATATTCTGACTCCTTAGACTCCTATATATAGAAAGGAGGTTTTATCATTTGAATCATCAAAGAATCATTCAATTGTGTAATGTAAAGGAGGCTGCCCCATCAATGAGGCTGAATTCTAAGGCATTGATCTATCTTTTCTATCTTTTTGTGAGCTAGTTTCATAACATTTGGTATCAAAGCTTTGGATTCTAGGGTTTTTCTGCTCCAAATAGGTCATCATGGAATTTTCGCTATAACTTTGTTTTTGCGATGGTTCAGAAGTGAAAAAAAAAACCATTTGAGACAAAATCAAACTAAACCTCATGTCCGAATTTCAGAGCTTTTCGCGCTATATTTATGGAGATATCATCTAAGGAATTTGGTCTTTTTGCAGACTCCTGAATTACATTTCAAACATGTGACCTAGGGAAAATCATCATAACGTTCTCTATGAGTGTCATATTGAAATATCATAAGAAGGCATAGAAAGAGGATGGAATATAGTTTCTTGTATATATTTTTAAGAGCCAAAGGTCGAAAAAAGGACAAATGGTACATTATACAAGTTCGCTCTACTGAACTAGTCTATAATCAGGTCACTGTGGGAGATTTGGCATAACTATTCCTTGGATAATCCAAATGGGATCAGATTGGTGGCACTGGAAAGAGGACACAGACGACCACTATAGGTCATAATGTTAAAACTGGATGATCCAAAATTACAGAGATACATCAAAGGAAATATTGAGCTCCTACAAAGTGAAAAAAGGTGTGTAGATTTTTTTAAATTTTTGCTTAAGATTTTTTTGAAAAATTATTTTGAAGGAATTCAAAGGGCATAGTAGAGAATTATTAGCGGTAACTGATGCCCCGAGGAAATAAAATGAAAACATCTAGTAAGTAACCTAAAATCTATAGCATGACTCATGGAGAAGAGGAAGAAATGCTACACGATATACCAAAATTACAAGACCAAGTGCAACAAATTTCACTCTCACAAAATCTAACAGAAGCTAAGATAAATGGTATGGAATATAAGATAAAGGGCGTGGAAGCTAAGATGAATGGAGTAGAAGCTAAGATTGATAATTTGAAGATAGATTTGAAGACATATTTGACAAAGTTTCTACAAGAAATACTTACTAATGGTGAAAGGGTAGCAAAGGAAACTCATGATGCGAGCAAAAGAAATGTTAATCATGATCTCATAGACTCTAATGTTGGATCAAAGACCCACCATATTCCAAAAATTGATATGAGGAAATTTGATGGCAAGGACCCCACAACATGGATATTACAGACGAAGCAATGTTTTGATCTCAATAATGTGCAAAACACACAAAAGGTATGTATTGCAACTTTATATTTGGAACCAAATCAGTCTGTATGGTATCAATGGCTTTGCTCTCGTAAACAAATTATCACTTGGGAAATTTTTATGGAAGAATTGGTAGCACATTATGAGGATACAAAAAGCAACACTTTTTTTAGCCAATTGATAAGTCTCAAACAAAAGGGTTGAATAATGGAGCACATTGTGGAGTTCGAAAAATTGAACATAAGGGTAAAAAATATTCCAGAGGAGCATAGGATTGATGTGTTCATAGGGTCTTTAAAGGATAATGTCCAACATGATGTTTGCCTTTGGGAACCTGATTCATTAGAGAAGGAATTTAGGTTAGCAAAATTATGGCAACCAGGAAGCATACCAATGAGAAAGATGGGGAATGCTTTCCTGCATCAAATCAAAATGATATAGAAGAAGAAAGAAATGAAGCACTAGAAGAAGATACAATAGATAGGGAAAATACTTCATCCAGGTATGTTCAGAAGAATCATCCAAAATCTCAAATTCTACGAGAAAAAGGGTCTGGAGTACAAAAAAGAAGAACTCTTATAGGGACCTCAAGTTATATATCGTTATTATCCTCCATAGAACCTTAGAATGTAAATGAAGCCTGCAAAGATGAATGTTGGGTCAAGGCCAAAGAGTTAGTTCCTAGACCTCATGATAAAAATGTTATAGGAACAAAATGGATATTCAAGAATAAGATGAATGAAAATGGAGAAGTTATTAGAAACAATGCAAGACTTGTTTGCAATGTGTATGCTAAAAAAGAAAATATAGATTTTGAAGAAACTTTTGCACCTATTGCCAGACTTGAATAGGATGCAGTTTTAGCTCTAACGATGAATCACCAGCATTAAACCAACCAAATTACAGATTTATGATTGGAAGTCTACTTTATCTAGCAGGTACCAGACCTGATATCATGCATGGAGTAGGAATTGTTGGAAGGTTCCAAGCAAATCAAAGGAATCGCATCTCCAGGTAGTCAAAATAATTTTCAAATATCTTCAAGGAGCTCAGGACTTTGGACTTTTGCATCTTAAAGATACAAACCTTATTATTCATTCATATACATATGTAGATTGGGCAGGAAATTTTTATGATCAAAAGAGAATTAGTGGAGGTGCATTCTATATGGCTTCACGATTAGTGTCATGGTTTAGTAAGAAACAAAGTTTGATTGTCTTATCTATAGCTGAAGCAGAATATGTAGTTGTTGCATCTTGTTGCACACAACTACTTTGGATGATGAAAACATTGCTAGACATTCAGATCACATGTACTCCACCCATCTCCATTATATGTGATAATACAAGTGGCATCAGTATTTTGAAAAATCCTATCTTGCACTCCAAGACCAAGCACATACACATTAAGTACCATTTTCTACGAGAACAAGTGCTTGAAAAAAAGGTTAAATTGGAGTATGTTCCCTCCAAACAATAGTTTGATGATATTTTCACTTAACTTCTTCCCAGAGAAACATTTGAATATCTCAGACAAAAGATGGTAGTAGTTGCTACATCATCCTGTCGTGAAATCCAGTTTCTAGAGGAAGGTTATTATTTGTAGGTTTCATGAAGGATAGTCACGTATACACACGGGTTTCTATGGCTGAAGGAGAATATATGTTTTTCTGACAGAAAAATATTGGGTCAGACTCTGAATTGGGTGCTTTGTCTGATATTTATGATTACAATCTGATGATATGATTTGTTGATTGATTTTTATCTGACTGACAAAGTTGCCTTGATGAATGACTTGTTGACAAGGCAAATGTAGCACATGTTTACGGGGAGCATTATCCTTCACACACATTTTGCATTGTTGGCACCATGGTTGCTGAGTTCAGTTATGGATTTGGATACTTATATCATTTGTTGCATAAGTCATGTAAAGGTCTAGGGTGTGATATGACTTCTTCTGTCATGGTTTATATTTGAGTGAGACCTATTGGACATATGATGTAATTTGTATCCCCACTTTGCATGGGATGGATGACAGAATAATTTCTATATTTCTATCATGTATAAGCAATTGGTATATCCCCACTTGGTTGGGTGGATGAGTTTGTTAGTGTAAGTATCTGCATACTTCCATTAGGGATCAAATTCTCTCTTTGCATTTTCATTTTAGGGGGCTCATATTGAAAATTATTACATCATTTCATTAGGCCATGTCAAACTAATCCATTGATGGTTGTCTTCTCTTCAGAAAATCTAATTTCTCCCTCATAGAGTATAATTGCTGACCCTTCTTTAGGTTGTCTTCAATTATGGTTTCATGGTCAATTTGCAATCATGCTTTCATTAGGTCATAGGGCATGTTTCATTAGGTCCTAGGGTTTCATTACCAAGGTCAAGAGTATGATTTAAAAGTGAAAATAAAGGGCAGCAAGGGTATGAGGTGGATAAATAAGTCAAGGATGATGGCTAGTAAGTCATAGCCACTATATAATTAGCTTTTAAACTAATGTAAGTTTCACCCCAAAAACATGTTTGTGAGGTGAAAACAGAGTATTCTGAGTTAATTTGTATTTCTTATGTAATTTTAAGTTACTTTATATAATAAATGATCCTGACTACACCAACGCATCTCTCCTTGTTGCAAGACAAAGAAACACTGTAAAAATCAGTTCAAATTGAGAATTATCCACCTAAAAAGAAACAAATAAGGAAAGGCATTAAAAACAGAGTTTTGAAAATGGTCAAGAAACATTAGAAAGTGGGCTTTCAAGTGAAAAATCAAAATTTACTCCTATATAAGGCCTCACATTTCATTTTCAAGTTCATCATTATCATTTGGCAAAGAAGGAGTTAAAAATTGAGAAAAAGAGGAAAGGTTGAGTGAGTTTTGGGCAAAGGAGAAGTGGCACTGTGCTTTTGGAGGTTGGCCCTATGTGTTTGGAGCAGGGTTGAAGTGATGTTGCGCTTCTACAGTCTGGCATTATGCATTTCAGGCAGGAGGGATAGTGCTACGCATTGAGATGTTGGAGCCACGTGTCTAGGCCCAGTGCTGAACATCTCGAGAGTTCCACATTGTAAATTTACACTACGCTATGCATTGAGAGGTGGTGTTGCGCGTCTATGAGTTGGTGTTGTGTATTGAGCAGAAGGACTAGAAAGGCCTCAAAGTTCGTAAAAACGTCCCAAGGAGACCTCTCTTCCTTCATACAAATAATTTTTCCTCCCATACTACATTTTTGTTTTGCAATCAGACTTTTAAATGTAATTCCTCATGGCAAATGTGAAACCCTAAATTCTCCCTTGGTTATGCCTAAACGCTAAATTCTCCCTTGGTTATGCCTAAACCCTAAGCAAGAATTATTCCTCCTATCACCTATCTCTAAAACACTAAACTCTTTCCTTATATCATTCCATAACATCCACATCCCTTTATCGCTCTTCCCAAGCAACAATATCTCAAACAAACCAGGCCCTCCCTCTCAATTTCATAATTCATATCCTTCCCTTCCTTTTCTAGTCTACCAAGACACCTCATAAGGTCATCTCCCATCCGCTCACTCCTAAATCACTCTTGCTCATTCCCTTCATCCCTTTTCTTGGAGTGTACAACCTCAAACCTTGCAAACATGGATGGAGAAGACAGAGACTATGACGAGGAGGAAAACATAGGCAGTGACAGTTCGACAGATAGACCTCGGCATCAGAGAAAACCACACAAGGGAGGAATGATTATTAGGGAAGGGCCATCAAACCTCAGAGAATTGCAGGCCTCTCAGTTAGCTATCACTTGTTTCAGACATCTAGGGTGTACTGAGTTCTGTGAGTAGGTAGAGAGAGTTTAACATCACCTTGAGGTCACCATACTTTTTGTAGCCCATCTTCAGGACAGTTTCACCTTTCATTATTGTAGATGCAAGCAAGATTCCAAATGTAGGGGAGAAATGGTATGAGGCACAAGACTGGGATGAACATTATTATGATGCTTATATCAAACCCAGGTATAGAAATGAGGCGAAAAGACCTTTTCCTTTCACATTCCTTGAGGACAAGTATGCCCCCATGATAAAAATCATAATGAAATATTTCACTTGTGAGGGAAAATTTTCCAGGCTATACACCTATCACGTCATGCTTCTCATGCATTTTACCAAGGTGAGGATGTTAAGCCTCCCTTATTTCTTGTTCAAGAATATTGAGAAGATGGCCCATTTTGTGCAGAAAAAGCCATACCCTCAGCAGATGAGCAGTCTCTATCATTATTCCCTAATCAAGATGATTGTGCTTCATCATATTAACCTCCTCAACATCTCTTGGGAGACATTTATTGCTCATATCATCTTCAGGGGTCCTCAAATTCCTCCACCAGTGTCTCAAGAATCAGGGGTACCTTCTAGCAGTGCTCAGCTGAAAACAGATGAGGAGGCCAAAGAGACTAGAGCTACTGAGGTGCTCGGGGCTTACATGACATATCAGAGGGGTACAAGGAAATTGTTTGCAGTTGATAGGCAAGTGTTTGCTCCATGGGATGTGGAAGGGACCTTGCTTTCTTCATCAACCCATAGGCAAATGCTTGCTCCATAGGATGTGGAAGGGGCTTTTCGTTCTTCATCAACACAACAAGTACAGGTGCAACAACTGCACAAAGGGAAGGAAAAGATGCCAGAGGAATGTTTTGATGATGAGGAGAAAGAGAAGGACTTTGATTTGACAAAGCATGATGAGATGGAGCAGCATTATACTCATCATGGCATGGAAATAATTGACTTAGAGGCTCAGGATGAAGAAACAATAAAGGACATCATCATATAGGAAAAGGAGGCTCAAGTCCAATATTTGATGGACAATTTGGAGAGGGCCAAGTAAGTCATCACATATTTGGAACAAGAGAACAAGAATTTGAGTGACAAGCAGGTCCTCATGGAGCTGGAACTTCTCAAGGTAAAAGGACAAGGTGACAAGGAGGCATAGGTCAATTTGACTACTATTGAGAAGGAAATTGAGGATGATAGAGAGACTTGGCTTGAGAGGGCCAGTTTGCACATAGATAAGCTATTGAAAAATGCAAATATGGATAATCATATGGTCAGGCACATGGCCTACCATTACAGGACTCAAAACAAAATTTACAACATGAGGGTAAAAAAGATGAAAGCTAGGCTAAGGCAAGCTCTAAAAGGAAAAAAGGAGGAGGCTAGGCTTAGGTTTCTTGCTGAAGCTTCCTTGTCTCATTAGGATACTTGATGATGGTGCTTCTCACAAATTTTGGTCAAGTTTGGAAGTGTTTTTTTCATTTACAAATCTTGAAATTTTAAAACACAGAAAATGAGGCTCAACGCGTAGCGCCACTGGCATTGCGATTTTCCTGAGGGCATCCAATGGATAAATGTATTGCATTTTTGGCTCCAAAGCAATGATTACATGCATCCTATGGATTTTCTAAGTTTTTGGGGTAGAACTGGTCCACTAAAAGGTCAAAAAACACTCTAAAAATGACCTTTCTGCCACTTTTTGGACACACAGAAGCAGTCTTGGGAGAATCCAATTGTGGGGGGTCAAATAAGCTTAAAATGAAGAAATTATAGGTGTTTTGGAAACTATACTTGAAGATATTTCCAATGAGATATCATGAGCACAATGTGAATGCTGGGAAGGCCTCCAAAAGGAACCTGAAAGTGGCGCTACGCGTTGGGCCAATAGCGCTGCGCGTAGAGCAAATTTTGCACAGTATGGCTATTTTTCCATTTTTTGACTGTGTTCATGGATTTTCTCTCTTGGAGGTTATTTTACTATGGTAAATGATGACTTTTCATGTAAATGCGATGGATAATTAGTAGTATAGTGTATATTCATTGCATTAAAAGTCAATTTGAGCTCAAATGAATCAGTTTTTCACTTTTATAGGCAAGTTGTTAAGATTCCTATATTCTTGTTTCTTGTTTAGTGTTGGTTAGATTAGCTCCTCATCTTAGGGATTCGACCACTGAGCATGGGAGGAGTTTGAAACAAAGCCTATATCTTCTTCTTCTTTCTCATTTTAAAGGGTTTGACGCAATTGGATCCTCAAACCTTGATTGTATATCATTTTGCAGCAATTTAGCAGGAGATTAATAAGAACTGCAACTATTTTTATGGGATCCTTGTGGTAAGAAGTTTTAGTACAGTTTCTTCTCTTTTGATCATATGTCAGTATGTTTTGTTTATTTCTTTAATCATTTCATTGCTTCTGAGTGAATGATTTCAAGTTGATAGGCATAACTCATTACATCGCTACTCTGCTTTGGCAAACTATTTACCATTATATGTTTTCTACAGTTTGGGAAGGATCCATGATAATCACATGCTCTTCCTAGCCTCTCACCAGTCTTAAACACCTCACCCATCAAGCCCTAGAGTGCTAAACCTTATTGCTATCTTGCCCCATGGAACGCCCTGCAATGTTGACCTAATTCCCTAGACCTCCTGATGTAAAAAAAACCCTCAAATATCAAATCAAAACTTTGTGCTACTATACCTAGCCTAATATCCTTTTCTTGATCTATTCATCTTGGTTGAGGTCCTTACGGAGAGAGCCCTCTCCTGGCCTAGTAGGGCTAGCTTCCTGGCTAAGCGTGGTTTGTGGTTACCCTGCCATTGCCTTCCTTCAGCTTCAAGCTCAATCCAGGTGATAACATAGTGGTGACCATACTGGGGAAGGAAAGAATAACCAACCCAGTAGTATCCTTCGTTCAAATTCTTAAGCTTATGGATGATGAGTTTTAGAATTCACTAGGCTGAATTAGAAAGTTGTAAAGCAATATATAAAACTTCGAAATTTGAGCACACTAGCTTTGAGAAAGTACACTAGGGCCAATCCAGATCCAAACCCTACCCTAGTAGTGGATAATACCAACCTAATTTCAAGAAGACTAAAAAGACAAGAAAGTTCAGTTAGTCCAACACGTTCAATAAAAGCAGATTCCTGCCCTGATGAGTGGTTATTTTTAGAAGACCTTCCCTTTGATCTATTGTTTGACCTTTCCCTATTTAGAACCAGGTTTGAAAATGCACTTGAAGACATAGTTCTAGATCCAGAGTTTATTGCAGATCTCAAAGTCCAAAAGGAAAACCAATCAATTGAGGAGTATATTCTAAATTCCCCTTAGTCATCCCTTACTACTACTAAGATCCTTGAGCTCTCTGAACTAGTGTCCACTACCCTTAGTTCACCATTATTCCCTTCAACCTCTAAAGCTCATTCCCCACCTCCATTTATACCTTCACTTCCCTATCAACCTACCATTCCCCATCAATCACCTATTACTCCCAGTTCTCCATTAGCTATTGCATCATCTTCTAGTACCCTAATCCTTGCTTTAAATCCACCTCCGCCACCTCGAGTTATGGTTGGTTGGTATGCACCCCTTGTTTTACATCATAATCTTAGTGCCATGCCCGCTGATTATCAAACCAAAATACGTTCCTTTGATGCCACTTAAACCATTACAACTCAACAACATGTAGATAAAATAAATGATTTCTTTGACCTCCATGAAGTAGAGATTGAAGATATGATGATGAGATTGTTTGTACAAAGCTTTGGAGGTGAAGTTTGAAAATGGTTCAGAGCTTTACCAATAACTTCTATCAAAACTTTACTAATCCTCCATAGGTAGTTCCTGGATCGATGGGAGGTGAAGAAGAATCCACTTCATATTTTGTCCAAGTATGAGAACATCAAAAGAAATGTTGTTGAGAGTGTGCAAGACTATTGTGCGAGGTTTAATGCAGTATACAATGCTATTACTTCCAACATTAAACCAATGGAGGGATTGGATTTGATCATATTTCTGGACGGTTTCGATGTTGATTTGGCATATCAGTTGCGGGAATGTGATCTTACCACATTAGAAGACCTGCAAAAGAATGTTGTGAGTGTAGAAGCAAACTTGCTTGCCAAAAGATAAAGAATGAGATCTGTGAAAAGAGTGACCATGAAAGAAGAAGCATCTACTTCAGATGTGAAGATGGATACATTGATTCGAATAGTGGAGAGGATGGTTGATCGGTTATCCATCATAGATAGACTTGAACTACTAATCTAGAATCCAAATTTTAGAGGACAACAAGAGCCCCAATTCCGAATCAAGCAAAGAGAACAAAAAGCACTAGAGAAACCAACGCAACAACAGTAGATCACAACTCTCTTACAGCAAAATTATGTTCAAGGAATGGAAGAAGAAGATGAGGAAGATCTGATAATTGAAACAAATCACTTTTTCACTGCTGATGGTATTCCTATATTTCTAACCGAAGATGAAAAATACACAAAAGTTCCATACATTCATAGGGATGAGGATTACATCTTAGTAAATCATGTGGCTTTGGAGGCTGAATCTGATGATTATCACCATGGCTATATGAACGCTTTGACTTCAAAATAGAGGTAGTACTCTTTAATGAGTAGAGATATACTAGTCAATCCCATTCAGAAAAGAAAGGATGTGCAATCAAAGAATGATTCCTCAAACACTCAGAAGAAAGGGAAAGAGCTTATTGATTTGAATCCCAGTAAGGTACCATCAACAAGTATCACTAGAAATGATAAGAACAATCAACAAAAATATAGTGCAACAAAAGAGAAATCTGATAAGAAGGACATTGGTGTCAAAGAGGTAGAAAAAGTTTCATCCTTTAATTTAGAAAGTGAAATTGCTAAATTAAAAGTTTCCATTCCTTTGATTGAGCTTGTTAAGAATAGTAATTATAAACACCATGTATCTAGAATATTGCAAATAGATCCTTTCTCAGACATGGTGAATGTCGAGGATGATCATCCTGTACTCATTTTTGGTCCAGCTGTAGAAGGTTGGCCTGAAGATAGCGAAGTCCCTCCCTTTTATCTGAGTCTTAGAATGCATGAGGACATTCTCCATAATGCTATGTTAGATTCTGGAGTTTCCCACAATTTGATGCCCAAAGCCATTATGGAAATGTTGGGCCTGGATATCACCCAAAAATATCATGATTTGTACTCCTTTGACTCTCGTAGAGTTTGTTGCATTGGTCTCATCAAAGATTTGGTGGTTTCTTTAGATAAAATCCCAAACAAAAACGTCTTGATGGATTTGGTAGTTTCTTATATACCACCTCAATTTGGTATGATCTTATCTAGATCATGTGGTGCTAAAATCAAAGGCACTTTACAACTTGACTTCTCTTATGCTACCATCCTTCTTTTCAGTCAATTGAGGAAGTTGTACCAGGAAAAGAAAATGAAGTATATGATCACTAGTAAAGAGAAGCCTATGAATCATCTGATAAATGTTGTACATAATGATTTAGAGTCCTTTGTTTTGTACTATAATAGTGGATTGAATGATGTATATATTTATCTTGTAGAAGTAGATGATGTACTAGAAATTTCCAAGAATTTAAGAGCAGTTCTTAATCAAGAAAAAGAAAAAATAGCAATTTCTTTTGAGCAGCCTACATAACAGCAAAAGGTCAGTGAAGAGTAGAAAAATGAAGTAATCAGTAAAGGTAAGGTTGAGAAAGAAACAAAATTCCAACATCTTGAATATGAAGCCGACCTTTGGAGATTGGACTTCGATGGCGCTGTGGGTAAAGACGGTGCTGGTATTGGAACTTAGATTCGAAGCCCTACTTTCCACCCTACCAAAGTCCCAAGTAATGTTAGAGTATGTTCCTAAAAGTTAGATTTTGATTGCTCTAATAATGAAGCAGTGTATGAGGCTTTGATTACAGGTCTTAAATTTTGAAGAAACTGGATGTGAAAAAAATTTCTATTTATGGTGATTTAGAGCTAGTCATTAAAGAAGTAAAAGGACAATATCAAGCAAAATATTTGTGAATGAGAGCCTACAGAAATGAAGTTCTAGATATTTTGAGGATGTTTCTAGAATATACCTTGACAACAGTACTTCAGACTCAAAACATCATTGCAGATTCACTCGCTACTGCAGCCAGCAATTTGAATATTCTAATGAATTCTAACAACAAATTTGAAATTCATGTCAAACATAGGCCTGTTGTTCTTGATAATTGAGGAGTTAGCAAGTTTTTTGGGATGATAATGAAATTGATGCCTCTTTGTAGAATGTAGGAAAGTTTAAGAATGCTTTCATTGATGATGTTTGTGATTCTGATGAACAAGATATTGAGGTAAATCAAATGGAGGTTTTACAGCTGAAGGATAATATTATTCCTAGAGGTCTCATACCTTTAGAGGAGCTTTTTGATCAAGATGATGTGGTAAGAAAAATAACATTGGTTCCTACAGAAAAAGGAGTTGAAGATGTAAATCTTTGAATAGCTGACCAGCCCAAGATTGTAAAGTTATCAAAAGTATTGTCTCCCGAAGTAAAGGCTAAGTATGTTAGATTACCTTCCAAATTTTCTAATGTTTTTGCATGGGATTATTCAGATTTGTAAGTGTATGAAAAGGATATCATTCAGCATACTATTGCTATCAAGCTGGATAAAAAACATTTTAGACAAAAGTTGATAAGAATCAATCCAAACCTGTTGCCATCTATCGAGAAAGAGGTAAATAGATTGTTTAAAGCTGGCATCATTGTTCCAATTAGATTTTCTAATTGGATTTCAAATTTGGTCCCGGTACAAAAGAAGACTGGAGAAATAAGGTTGTTCATAGATTTCCAGAACCTCAACAAAATGTGCTTAAAGGATAATTACCCTCTTCCTAAGATGGAACATATTCTGCAAAGAGTAGTTGGAGCATCACGGATATCACTACTAGATGGCTACTTAGGCTATAACCAAATCTTGGTGCATGAAAGAGACCAAGACAAAACTGCCTTCACAACACCATGGGGAACTTTTCATTATGCCAAAATGCCATTTGGGTTGAAGAATGCCGGAGCCACTTTTCAGCGGGCGATGGAAATAGCTTTTGCTAATGAGAAGGATGTTTTCTTGGTAGATTATTTATATGATTTGATGGTATTTTTTGGTTCTGATGATGAGAATTTTCACCACTTAAGGATTTCCTTTAAGAAATGTAGGAAGTTTGGGATTCCTCTAAATTCAAAAAAGAGTATTTTTTCCATGCACAAGGGTAAGCTAATTGGTCATATAATTTCTAAAGATGGTATTCTCATTGATCCTTCAAAGGTGGAAGCAATCTAGCATATAGACTTTCCACGCAACAAAAAGGAGATTCAAGATTTCAATGGTAAGATGAATTTCTTACGCAGATTTATACCATATTTGGCTGAGAATTTACGTGAAATAACTAATATGTTGAAAAAGGACAGCACTCTGAAATGGACTGAGGATGCCTTGAAATTGTTCAACTTGGTAAAGTTTACTTTGACCACAGCCCCAGGCTTGATCAGTCCTCATTATACTCATGAGTTTATTATAATTTCATTTGCATCCGAGCACACCATGGCTGCAATTATGATGCAAAAGAGGGTCAGGTGGAGCAACCCATTTCTTCTTTCAGTAGGACTATTCGAGATTTTTCCTTACATTACAATATCGTTGAAAAACAATCACTAGCTCTAATCAAAGCATTAAAGGATTTCAGAGTATACATTCTGCATTCACATACTATAGCATATGTTCCTAATGCAGCCATAAAGAATGTTCTCATGCAAACTGATCAAGAGGGGAGAAGAGGTAAGTGGATAGCAACAATGTTGGAGTATGATCTTGAGATTAAGCCTACCAAAATCAAAGGACAAGGCTTGGAAAAAATGATGCCTGAATCAAATTTGCATGCTCTAGACATAAATCTCACTATAGTAATGTCAGAGGATGAAGATGGTGGCTCACGCATTCAAGTATCAAAAATGTTTCTCAAATCACCTTGGTATTCTGATATAGTTTATGTTCTTCAGCATCTTTCTCCACCTCCTAGAATGTCAAGAAGTAAAGGTAGATCACTAAAACTTTTGAAACTAGTTCAAGTTCGAAAACTATTACATCATCTTCAAAAATAAATCCTTCACATGAGGATAAAAGAGTTGAATTGTTTAACATAAGGATAAATTCTAAGCACACAGTGATAGATATGATGTTTGACAATGGATCACATGAAAATTTAATCTTTGAATATTTTGTTAAGAGTTTTTGTTTGGAAACAAAGAATCATCCAAGACCTTACCCATTAGGATGGCTAAATAAATCATCTCAAATTAAAGTCACCAAATAGTGTGGATTAAAATTTTCCATAACATCTAATGACATTGATGAAGTGGAATTAAATGTGGTTCTAGTAGACATATGTGGAGTTGTCCTAGGAAGTCCTTATATTTATGATCGAGATGCAATATTTTACAGGAGAGAAAAAAAATATCACCTTAAGAAAGACGAAGTTGAATTTATTATTGGGTCACATGAAATTAAAAATCACTTGAATTCAATTAATGTTAATAAGATGAAATGATTAATAATTTCAAAAAAGAGGTTTTTAATCATGTGTGTAAAGGATGAACATGATTCTTGTTTAAGCTATGAAACTCAGCTTAAAGATGGTTTGTTTAAAGAGATATAAACTTGTTCAGTTCTATGTAAAAGGAAACATCTTATCCATAAGCAGGGATTACAACATGAATTACAATTTGTGCCTAAATCACCTCTTCTTGATGTCAAAATGAATCAATTTAGTTTAAGTTTGTAACTTAATAGTTCCAGGGACACAGGTTAGTATTGGGGAAAATCAACATTTGACTTCTCTTATATTGTGTCACCATGTCATGTATTGAATAGTTTGGAAACCTCTTTTCAAGGGGAGAGGAAATGTATTTGTTTTCATGTCAAAGCTTTTTCTAAAGAAGTGTCAAAGTGTTTAATGGGAACTTATGCATCAGGGGAAAGTGCTAAGAAATGGAAACATCATGTAATAAATGAAGAAAAAGTGATTGAAAAAAATCAATATCTAAATAGTTACTTTCAAAATCAAACTAAGTTGCAGCAAATTTCACCTTACAGTTGGATAGGTTCAGTGTAGCAAGTTCACTTAGTAAACAAGAATCAGGAAAGTATGATAAGTTAGTTAACCGGTTTGGTGGAAAAAGTATCTTTGATAATCGTTTTCATTCCTCAAAATAGAATGTTTATACATGCTGATGGTATTAAACAACATTTAGTAGAGATTGTTTTCAAAGACTTTGAATCACTAACTCATGGTTCTTCATGGAAAGAATTCAATTTCCATGTTAATAACATGTTGTTTTCCCATTGTTGCAAGTTGTTCATACTGCAGATGGATGAAACAGGTCACCGAATCAAAAAGTGCCATGGTCAGCATCATCAGGGTCATCACTTGTAAGCGATTGATCGAATGTATTGGTACATCGTGAGGTTAAGAGAGAGGGAGTTCTACCCTCATCGACTAATTGTTTAGTCAAACTTTTTTGGTCCAAAAGATTTCAAGTGGAGAGGAATGATCCATGACGATTTCGTTGATTCAATTGCACAAGCGTTCAAGTGTCATCATCAGTGTTGAGTGTCATCATAATTTCAATTAATCTTCAACAGTTCAACAATGTTGGTTATTGTTTGGTCAATTTAGTGTCCTAAATTGCTCTACATAAATTATCAATCTGGGTATCATAAACTGATTAAGTGTAGTGCATTGTTTGTGCTAGATGACCATTGTTTGTGTTTTACATTGTTTTGGGGGTTTTTGGTCTTTTAGTCCCTAATATAAATAACAAAAATCTTAAATCTAACTTTTGTAAAGACTCCTAAGAACCTAAAGAAATGAGGATTAAAAGAGCTTAAGTATGATTTGGGAGCAAAGTTTAATCTAGAAATGAAAACAGAGTTTCTATTTCTTCTCTTGTCATTATTTCCAAATCTTGAACTAAAAAAGTAAAAAAGTAAAATTGCAACTACTGTCTAATCAATTACAGAAACAAAACAAAATGAAATACTAAAACTGAAAGTGAAATTGTAACTAATGTCTAATCTATTATGGAAACAAAACTAAATGAAATACCAAAACTGAAAGTGAAATTGTAACTAATGTCTAATATATTATGGAAACAGAACTAAATGAAGTACTTCGTTACTCTGCCTCTCAATTTTGGGAGAAAAGCCTTCTTGTGATGACATTTTGAGGAATTTTGTACTTCATTATTCTAAGAGAAGATAAATGCAAAAATGTAGAAAAGACTCATTGCATGAATGAAGTATTCAACCACATAGTTTAAGATGATTTATCGACTAGAATGGCTCTTCAGAAACATTCATTAACACCATGAGTCGATAAACTAGTAATAAAATGGAAAGACCAGTAATGACATTGATCAGTCTAATTGAAAACTTAAAGACTAGTGAAACAGTAAATGAAACAAACTACATTCCACTACTGAATTTCCACTTCTAAATACTGATAAAAACTAGAAAGAAATTAAACAAAAAGAACCTATTATGCATTTGTAAGAAAATGATAAGGATTGCATTACAAACAAGGTTAGTATGAAAATAATTATGAACACCATGAGAGGAAATGATGAATTTACATTTTAGCTAGAGAAGACAAAATTAAATGAAATAAAACCAAAGTCATCGTAGGGGCCCTCTACAACTGATTAGGTGATGCGTGCCTATTCAATCTCCAAGAAACTCGTTCATATAGCCATAAAAGATGTGGTCTTCATATTAAAATAGGAAAATTAGTTTTTCAAAATTATAGAATAGTAAGCCTGAGCTTAATACATGAGGAAATTCGAACTCCTTCTGAGTTCTTTACACAGGTATTTATATGAAAATTATGCAACTGTTTGTGGAGAAAAATATGCTACAACCAAAAACACATAGAAGAGAGGCACACATAATTTTCTTCCTTGGCTGCTAGAGGCGTAAATCCAAGATGATGGTTGTCAGAGTCCATGGGTTGAGGAAGTTATTTCGGATAACGCTTCCCACCACTATGAAGCATGTTAATTATCCATGAAACAGAGTCTTGTTGCCTTCGTTCTTTATCCTTGACTTCTCCATTGACCGGAGTCTTGTACCATCTTCCTTGTCAACCTAGGCTAGGTGAATAGGACACGGTCCATCTCATGATAATTTCCAACCTGCCCATGTAGTTAGTTTCTCCTTCTGACACTGGGAACCTGTTAAAGCATGGAAGTAACTGCGGAATAGCCGATTAGGTACAAAATAGCCTATGTTTCGTAGCTAGAAGACAAAAATTTATTCAAATAGCAGAACATAAAATCATAACATGTAAATCACTAAATGTCCTGCTTAAGGCAATATATATTGTTTACTGATGATAGGAATGCATTTCTTCATGGAAAATCAAAGAAAAGGGATGAGAAGAGTTGCTAAGAAAAGGGCATTTTTTAGGCTCAACATACCCCCATTGCAAAATCGTTGCATGTCCCATGCAATCAAAATTGTGAACTTCCTCCCTGTTTCTAGGAAAACTAGTATTCCTAAAGAATGTTATCCCCCTAGGTTTGGTAGCTACCCTAGAAACAACAGTTTAAAGCAATTCAATGATTTCTTTTATGTGTAACAGATAAGAGAAAGATAATGGAACCAACCTCGAACTTCCTCTTAATCCCTTACTTGATCTCTCTCCCTTTTGACAGATCCTACAACTCCTCCCCATACCTAACATGCTTGGAGAGTACTTGCACAGGTAGAACAACAAAAATTACAGAATGAGATATATAATGAACAAATGATACCATTGACAAATGATAACATTCACAGTTGCACAATCATATGGAAGAAAACTTGAAGAGCTTTATTAATAGAAGGGAGAATTACAACCCAATTTTTTGATCCAGCATCATCCTCCCAGCTTCAATCCCCCTTCAACTCATGAAATAGCAAGATCACTCCAACAATACAATGTCCTATACTCAATTACAAACTATCAACACTTCCTTGCAATTCACCATATTCCACCCTCTAGATTTCTTGGATGAGGGTTCCATTTATAGATGTTTGCAAGGGTGTGAGTCATCCATGGGGTTTTATTAGTGTCATTCCACTTGTTACAATGGGTTCCACAAGTGAATGGATTGGATATTTTCTTGGATCCCTTATTCATCCTTAGGTGAATTCAGAGAGGCAAGTGGCACAAGGGAACTTTGTAGAAGATTCCATGAGAAATCAACTAAAAAATTTTAGGGCATTTGTCCATCCTCACCCATCACACCCCATAGAAGGCATAAATAGTATGCATCACACCCTGGTAGTGTATCACTCAATATGCATTTCACTTTGCCAATGGAGAAGTTAGTATGGTTTAATTTGGGAAATTTCTGGATAGTTTCTTTGATGGAACTTTTGGGGAATGATGTATTCACGTGACTATGTTATTTTAGGGTATGAAACAACTGTTTTAGGGGTTGATGAGCCCTAATACATTGACATATATTTTTGGGGTTGATTTGCCCAAATATGTCTATAACAGTTTCCGCCTAAAGTATGAGGTCATAAACATTCATGTCGGGTGAAATGCCTTATCATGAGGATTCAAAGTTTCGAGCTGGAAGGTGACCAACATAAGTTACAATACAATACATGATCATAATATAATTTTCATGATCTAGGTCAGGGAGGCATTCCCATGCTCAGCTTTATAAATTTCATTTCATATACATAGATCAGATAGTCGTCTGTAGATACAGACTCGTGATTCTACATATATAGAGTCACAATCCATGGTTAGGATGGACATCTATTATAGAGCCTTTGTACATTTGATGTTTTTATATCCCTGAATATATTGTAGCCTGGATGGATGAAACTAGATTAGGGGTCGTCAAACTCGTTCAATCTTTTTTCGATGTACAAGTAAAGCCATATGAAGAGATGTTCTGAAGTCAAACATGGAAGGGAATCGCCTGATTACCAGCTAATGATGTGAGCTGTTAACAGATGCGAGAGGAATCATTGATAGTGATATTGGTCCTCAAGGTACTACATTACAATTCATGTGGTGCGAATACATGATCCAACGTCGAACACCACGCAGAATCTTTCGGTCAAAGGCCATTGATGTCAACCTATTGTCGGAAGTGAGAAACTTGCCATTGATGTATGCAAGCTTCAAAGAACTGAAAGGGTTGTTTGTAAGTAAACTTCTTGGATAATGAACTAATGTTAACAAGAAGTGACTCATTGTAGGAGGGCCTTGATGTATCCCACATCTATGGCACAAACCAAAGAAAATGATTTCTGGATGTGAAAACGAACTGATGACACAAGGTTCAAGAATGGTGGTCATGAAAAAATGAAGGTTGGAGGTATTGCAGTGTATGAGTAGTTAACTGGATGGTGGTTTTCTCAATTGAATGACTTCTCTTGAACATGTCAGTGACACTGAGATGAATTGGTAGCCTTAACCCCAAAATATGGATGGTATGAAAGCCCAATGGTGTGATGACTAGATAAAAGAATAACCCAACCCAACTCAATAATGGAGATGGAGTGAAAGTGTCATGTTCAAGAGCAACTTGCTAGCATAAATTCTTCAAGTTTTTTCCCTTTTTCCCCAGTCATTGCTAACCAATACCTCTTTATTTTTTTCAATATTGAGGAGGATAACATATATTTGTTTTATAATTCAGCCTTCAGGCAAACGTGTCGCTATTTAATGTTTTAATAAGTCTAGCGACAGTGAAACTCGGTCTCGTCTAGATGGACGAGTTTGTCGCTATTATTTTAATGTGTTTAACGACAAGGATAACTTGGTCCTTTCATGTTTAGATAGTGTGGAAAGGAACACACATAAAACTCTATAAGTTCTTTTTCGTAAAGTAATCCCTCAGGTCTGAAAAAGGATAAAATAATATAGGAGGGATCACATTTCCAATACTTTAGCAAGCTTGAAAAGACAAGCAAAACAATCTTTTCATAATTAACGAGTCTAAAAAGGCTTTGAAGAGGACTCTATTTTGAGGAACGAGTGGTGTCTAGGGTAGCAACTAATTCTGCTGATGTTGGAACTTCTCAAAACGCATTGATTTATGTGAAGAGGCTGCCTAATATGACCACTCATTGCAACTATTCCTCAAAACCAGTAAAACAACCAAGTGAAAACGTATGATAACCCAAAGAGATGGTGGTGATGAGATAAAAACAACCAAGGCTCAAAAATCTAATAGAATGGAAATCACAAGGGTTAAAAATTGAAAATGGGTTGAGTTTTAGACAAGCTTGAACCATTGGGAACTATGCTTGGATTCGGTTTCATGTTTACACAAGCTTGAAACAAACAAACTATGCTTGGCTTTAGTTTTATTTTTACACAAGCTTAAAATGGAAAAATATGCTTGAATTTGTTTACATGACCCTAGCATGATGAAAAGGAGAGACTCCTATAACTAGATGGAAGTCACTGTAGTGAAGCAGGATGGTTATCCAACACCTCTTTGGCTTTATCTAGATAGACAAACATGAATGGCTTCACGTAACCTACATGGAAACTTATTTTCAGGGAAACTTATTTTTCCATTAGGTGCATGCCCCCCAAGCTTCATTACATTCAACTAAGTATACTACTCATGGCTATCAGGTGTGTGGGATAAAGGTTCTTTTACGAGATCAAGTGAAAGAATTGACTGGGATTTTACGAGATCTAATCAGAGCCTCGACTTTGAACTTTTCTCCAGGGGTGGTTGTTTTTTTTTGTTGTTTTTAAATGAGCTTCACCCAAGGCAAGGAATTATTCTCACATCCTTGGTTTCATTTTTTTACGAGGTTGACACATGACAACGACCTATCCTTCGACTCCCCGATCACAACTTGTAAGAGGTCATGAAGGAGAAATATGGTTCCAATGCCTCCAGTGCATGGTGTACAACATCATTGAATTGATTGCCAGCAGATGTAGGTATGGAACAAGTTTCCACATAATTAACCCATGGCGGGGATGATACCATTGATATAAATGGACCATTTAGGGACGATGATTTAATTGGACCTATATTTGGACCGGGAAATGAAAGCTAGTCAATGGTGACAATCTTGCCTTCATGTGGGAAATACATCACTTGTAAGAGTGTTGAAACAATAGCTTCCATGTTATAAACATAGTCACACCCAAGAAGTAAATTGTAGTCTAAAGGTCTTGGGACTACCGTCACATTCAAATGAATGGTCTTTCCTCCCAAAGTGATAGGTAACTTAGGAAGGATCCCTAACAATCGATATGTTCCTCTGTTAAAGCCTAATAGATTCTGTGTAACAGCATAAAGCAGTGGTGAACCAAGTTCTTTCCAAGTAGTTGTGGAAAGGATACTCACTAATGCACCTTTATCTATAATAGTGCCAGACACAATCATTTTACAAACTTGTACTATGATCTATAAAGGCACATAACAAGGAAGTGACTATAGTACCTAGAGGGGGTACAGTGAAATGGGAGAATTAACCCCTTGAGTTACGGGAACTAGGGGGCTTTCCTCTTATCTTAATGAAACAAGCAAATTACCCCCAAGGTCGTTAGAATATGAAGTAACAAAAATAATTTGAACGGTATCATTTTAACTCTCTTCGGGAAAGCTACGATTAGCTGAAGGTGAAATTGGGTCAACTGTCACCTCAACCTGTTGATTTTGATCAGGTATAGACTCATAGGATTCACTTTTAGAGAGAGTGGTTTGGACCGATGGTTGATTTTGGCCAGTTGGTTCTTCAACTAATGAAGGATTTAGGGAGAGTTTCCTGTAATCAGATGGAAGTCACTATGGTGAAGCAGGACGGTTATCCAACACTCTTTTGGGTTCATCCAAAAAGGGACAAAAGGTGAAGGGAATGATTACCTTCACATAACCTACATCGAATCCTGACCTTTCCCTTATGTCCATGAACTTTACTATCACTAGTTGATAGTGTGTTACCAACATGGTCTCCAGAGGTTGATGACACGAGATGGTGTGAACGGGAAGACCATTTTTTCAAGATCTGAGGAAAATAAGGACAATTTCGATGAAAATGGTCTCCCATAAAAATTATGTATGGATATTTGGGTTTGTGAAGCTTAATGGACGGATTTTCATCAGATGTTTCATTCAAAGCAATGGTTGCTTGGTTGCCCCCTTGCTGAATTGGCTTCTTCTTCTTCTCCTACCCTTTCTTCTTCTTCTTAGCCACCTAGTTACTACTATCAATACTTTCACCAAGCGAAGAGGAAGAAGGGGAGGAAGAAACAAATGAGGAAGAACATAAAGGCTCAACTTCAGGATCAACTTGATTTTGTCCAGTTGAAGGTGTACTTGATTGTGGATAAATCATGACACTTTGAATGACAGAGGTTGAGAACAGCCATACTAGTTTGGCAATGGTAAATCCTGGAAGGGATAATGTAGCCATATAAGGAGCACCAGTATTTTTGAAAGAAGGAAAAGGACTAGGATTCCCATCAAAAGGGATTCCTTGATCAATGGACTCCCGATTTGTTTCCATATGTCTCAACCTAACATCAACTAAGGAATAGGGATGTTATTCTGAATTCAATTAATTTTAATGACGCTTGGACACAACTTGGCTTTTTCAGTTTTTAAGAGTCGAGAAAAATCTATAGATGACTCTAGTCTCCTTAGATTTTTAATGAGCCTGAAAGGACAAGTTCTTAGATGGACCTTTTCTTTTAAAGAGTCAAAAAGGAACGTAAATGACTACTCTAGAAAATCTAGACGGAGGGATTGTTACTGTCGGTATCTTCATCCCTCCATAAGTGATCAAATTCTCTTTTTGTGTGCATTTTAGCTGTCCCATCCAATTAGCTACATTCCATTAGGTCATGGATCAACTGATGGTAGTGGTTCATTATCAAATTTCCCTCATGGTCTTTACCTGCTGGCCTATTTTCACAAGTTCAAGTCATTTACAGTCATTTTTTATCATTACACTTGCAGAAGTAATTTTATGGTTTTTAAGTTTCATTAGGTCTAGGGTTTGCTACCATGGCCTTCAAAAGCTCAATAAGAGTTCACCAGGCACATGAGGATGTTTAATAAGTTCGTAAAATCACAAATTTCACTGTTGATTTGCTTCATAAAGAGTTTTTACAAATTTATATAATTTTAATGTTTTCATATGTAATAAATCTCCAGCTACAGCCCTTGGTCACCTTGCCAACTCCAGCACTCCAACTACTGCAAAAGAAACAAAAACATCCAAGCATCATGTCCATCAAATGACAAAAAAGAGCCAAACTACAAAAACACGGGTTTTAAAAGCAAAGTGAAAGGAAACTTTAGAAAGTGGGTTTTTTCTGAATGAGAAATTAAAGTCAAAATGTATATAAAGTGATCCTTCATGTTAGAAGACCTCATTTACACTAAAGAGAGAGATAAATAGTAAAAATCACAACTGGTGAGAAACAAGTGGAAGTTGCAGCAAAAACTCTAGTTTTCACCAGTGCGACGCACCTGGGAACTGGCATGATGCTCTTGTCAGGTGCTATGCACTGGGCATATGATTTCAAAGGAATTTCAATGTGTGTTATGCACAGGAAGTGTGCTACACACCTGGGCGTTGACACGGCGCATCTGTCAGCTAAGCTCAAAAGCTCATTCCATCGGCTTTCCAAGCCTCCAAATTTGCAAACAACCTGTCTACAAGTAAGTACATCCTCCCATTTGCGCTAGCAAGAGATTTTTTCATCCATGATGGTGATGTGAGTGCTTAAAAAATGAAACCCTAATTGCCTCAAAGTTGTGTGGACAAAATTGCCTAGGGTTTTTGTTATTCTTGTTGTTTTCACTCCCTTGTTTGATTTTCCCACATCCCATCCCCCTACACTAAATTTCCCTAATTAGCTCCCCCTTTCCCTCTCCCATTGACACTCACCTTACCTCCTATCACTAAACCCTAAGTCCTATACATAATTCCCATTATTCCCCAAACCCTAATTCCCTTTTCCTAAATGCTATCATTCCATAAAAACCCTACTGCTATCATCAAAACCCTCGTTTGCACTTATACTATTAGTCAACCCTTTTACTCCCAAGAAAGAAAACAGTAGTCACCTATACTTAAGAAAATCTCTTCATACTCATCATTCTACATTCTACATTTGCAAATATGGAAATAGGTTCATGTTATGAAAGGGATGAGGATATTGTGAGTGATTCCTCCCAAGATATTTATGCACTAAGAAAATCACATAAGGGAGGAAAACACATCCGGGAGGAGCCCACCACACTCATAGAGTTACTAGCTTGCCCTTTTGCAGTAACATGTTTTAAACATCAGTCTTGCTACCAATTTTGTGAGATGGTGGAGAGGGTGAAATACCACCATGAACTTGCTAGGTTATTTTTCCTTCATCTTCACAATGGCCAAATGAACTTAGCAAATGTTTCTATCACTTTGACATCTAAAACCACAGTTGCAGCAACAGGTATTCCAAATGTGGGTGAACAGTGGAACAAAGGACAAATTGTGGGCAAAGAGCATTATGAGCCTTATGTCAAGGCTAGTTATCAAAAGCGAATCAGTAGCATCTTTCCTTTTAGATACCTACAGGACACTTATGCTCTGCTCATGAAGCTCATTACAAAATTTTTCACCTGCGAAGGGAGGTTTTCTTGCTTTTATACTTACCATGTTAGATTATTGATGCATTTCACTAGAGTGAGGAGGATGAACCTACCCTATTTCATATGTAGAAATATTGAGAAAATGGCTACATTGGTGTAAATTAAACTTCTTCCTCAACAATTTAGTAGCCTTTATCATTTTTCATTGATCAGGATTGTTGTTTTGCATCAGCTGAGCTTGTTGAGTATTTCATGGGATACTTTCATTTCACATGAGGTTTCCCAAAGCCCTTAGGTGACCCCATCATTGTTTCAAGAGGAAGGAGGGCCTTCAAGTCAGCCAGACATTCATGAGACTCAAACTGAGAGTGTGCCAGTATTTGTCACTTATGAAAAGGGCACAAGGAGACTATTTTCAACTACCAAATGACTATTATGTCCACCTGCGGTGGAAGGGCTCTCATTTCCTTCACCAGACAATAGGAAAATGTTGTCTTCACCCTGGGTGAAAGGTCCTTTGCCTTCTTCTTTAGCAAAGCAGGCACAGAATAGAGGAAAGAAACCATTGCATGATGAAGGGCCTTCTGAAGGCCAAGACAAAGATTTCATTTTGATTGAGGATGAGGACATTGATTTAGGCTCACTCAAGGATCAGATCATCAAGGAACAAGAAGTTAAGATCCAAACCCTATCACTTAACATTTAGAGGGATAAATGGATCATTAATTACCTTGAGCAACAAAACAAGAAACTGGAGGACAAACAAACAATCATGGAGCTGCAAAACATAAGGGAAAACCAACAATTGGCAAAAAGAAGGAAGGTAAAGCTAACTTCACTAGAGCAAGAAATTGAGGCTGACCTGGAATCATGGTTAGAGAGGGCAAACATGCATTTGGAAAAGCTATTGCACAAAGATAATAAGGAGAAGAAGATGTTGCGACACATTTCTTATGACTATTTGGCCCAGAACAAAATTTGTAAAACAAGGATAAGAAGCTTAAAGGCCAAGTTAAGAAAGACTTTGAGGAGCAAGGAAGAGCAATATAAGCTCAAATTTCAAGAAATTTGGTGAACTTTTTGACATTTTTGAATTTTTCAGAGAAAAAACAGGTTTTTCCGGTAGGTGCGTAGCGCCACCGGTGCTTGCTTTTGATAGGGACCTCCATTTGAAGAAAACTTGGCATTTTTGGATTCCTTATGAAAATTTATGCATGCTCAGAAATTACTAAGAAATTTTGACAAGTTTTGGACCTCCAAAAGGGCCAAAAACACCCAAAGAATGCCCTCTCGGCCACTTTTTTTCCACACAGGAAGTAGTGTTGGGCGATTGCAATTTTGGGGTGGGGGAAATGGACTCCAAATCATAAAATTCAAGTTGTTACAGAAACTAGACTCACCAGGAGTTCCAACAAGCTATCCTGCACCTAATTTGGACCTCGGTAAGCCATCCAAAAGCAACTTGGAAAAAGCGGTATGCACAGAAAAATGATACTACACACAGAACGAAAATGTCCCAATTTTGGTCAAAAACTCTGTTTTTCGCCTAGTTTTCTTCTAGTTTGACATTTTATCTCTTATGGTCAAATTCACGATGTGACATGATGTAAATTGATTTACTATGATGTAAAAATGGTAAAAATGGACTTGATAAGGTAGATACATCAGTTTAGGTGGTTTAGGGTTGAATGAATCAGTTTCCTAGGTTTTAGAGGCAAGTTGTTCCACTGCCTATTTTTGTGTTCCTAGTTTAGATATGGTTGAAACCACTCCTCTTCTCATGGATTCGGCCCTTGATTGATAGCACAGGTAGTTTGGATGTCTATATCATGTGTTCTTAAGTCATTTGTAAAGGTTGGACTCTTGTGGATGCATTGAGCACTATTGTACATCACTTCTGCAGTTTGGCAAGGAAATAAACCAGGGTTTTGTAACATTTTGTGGGATTCTTGTGGTAATGTGAATTAGCATAGTTTCCTTCTCAGTTATTTAGTGATCTTATGTTTATGTGTGCCATCATATCTTTTATTCTTCATAGCTAAATGAATCAAGTGTAAAAGGTAGATTTCATTGATGTTTCAGTGCTCTGCCTTGGGGTTTATTTAGTTTTATATGCTTTCTACTGTTCGAAGAGGACTCATGAAATTTGCATGCCCTCTCCAGCTCCTCACCAGTCTTTAGACTCACCATTAGACTCATTGCAAAGTTCTAAAACACTTTCCTACCTCTCCCCACAAAAACATCTACAAATCTGTGTTCATTTCCCCGACCCAAAACTATCTCACTCATCTGATCCAGCAACCAACCATTAAAATCAATCAAAATCCTCTAAGAATATACCTATCATAAAATTAGTATTAATACCAATCATCTCAAGCCTTACTTGCCATATTTTATTTGAGATTGACAAGGAGAGAGCCCTCTCCCAACCTGATAAGGTTAGCTACCAGGTTAAGTGTGGTTTGATGTTACCATAGACCTGCTTTTTTCAAGCATGAGGTAGATTTAGGCCGTAATAGGGATTACCAAATCAATCACAAAACTGCAATATACACCTTGGTGATAAATTAAAAAGAAATTACTAAGGACTTATGTACGACAGTCAATCTTCCCGAATGTTGTGTTCAGTGCATTGCCATCAATAAAGCGGCAGACTCAGTTTCCTATGGATAAAGGATTTAAGCCTATTGTGGTCTCCCAATATATACATGACAATACAAGGAGCACAAGTCCAATGTAGCACTTGTCATATAAAGGAGGAGGAATCACCCAACCTTCCATGAAAACGATAACCACTAGTTTTAATGACACTGGAACACGTCACTAGCCTAGACCTCTAGATATGTTGGATTAAGCTTCAAAGCATTGTTAGGTTCATTCAAATCGATTTTAAAGTTGATCTTGTTTAGAGTTTTCCTTTCAATGGTTCACTGTGTGATGATGATCTGAAATTCCTAAGATGCAATCTATAATGATAAACACTCTTTGTTTATTTGAGCAATGAAAATCCTAGCTACTAGGGAATGAAGATAACAATGCTTTTAATCAAATAGCAAAGAGCACACACTAGTGCATTCCCCTAAATCATATTTTTCCACACAAATAAAAAGATTCTAAATGCAAATGCATGTATTTTTTCACTTTCCTTAATGTGAAAAAATGCCAAAAAGGAAAACTAAATGCAGCAAAGATCTGAAATATTTCACTCAAAATGACATTTTCGGAACAAATAGACAAAAAACATTCACTGGTCCTAATGTAATTGAGGTTAATCTAAGTGATGCAAGTGAGTTTCAGTAATGAGGCACTGTTCATTTGCAACAAAACAACCAAACAAATCTGAAAACAAGGTCAAAAACCCTAAATTTCTAGAGTTCAGTCAATCATCGCACCTTTCATAGAAATTGGGATGCATCGCACTTACTACACTAGGGAGGTATGATGCATACTGGGTCACAGTGGAAGATGGTATGATGGTCCAGGGAGCGCAACTGAAATGGATTTTGGCTCAAATGTGGAGTTTTTTTCAATGAGCTAAGGTGGGTTTTGATGAACAATGATGAGCAAAGTATGATGGAGTGCCTTGAGAGGTTACTAAGCTACCAAAAGGGCATCTAGATGTGCTTGCAAGTCAAATGTTTAATTCATAAACTAAACCAAAGATCGATTGAAGCAGAATTCATCTACTATGCAATTACAAAGCAAGAGCAGTTCAAAGGCTACCTAACTAACTTCAAACCCTGTATATAGTTTATAAAACAAACAATAAATACAAAAAAACACCTATTCTTCCCTAGTGGAGTCAGCAATTTGTTTCTGGGAAAACTAGTATTCCTAAAGAATGCTAGCCCTCTAGGTTTGGCACCTACCCTAGAAACAACAATTTAAAGCAATTCAATGATTTTTTCTATGTGTAACAGATAAGACAAAGATAATGGAACCAACCTGGAACTTTTGCTTAATCCGTTTCTTGATCTCTCTCCCCTTTGACAGATCTTGCAACTCCTCCCTGTACTTAACATGCTTGGAGTGTACCTGCACAACTACAAAAATAAAGAAGTGTCAAAGCATCATGATATATTACAACATAAACATTATAGAATGACATATATAATGAACAAATGATAGCATTCACAAATGATAACATTCACAATTGCACAATCATATGGAAGAAAACTTGAAGAGCTTTATTAATAGAAGGGAGAATTACAACCTAGTTGTCTAATCCATCATCATCTTCTCAGCTTCAATCCTTCTTCAACTCATGAAATAGCAAGATCACTCCAACAATACAATGCTCTATCCTCAATTACAAACTATCAGTACTTCCTTGCAATTCACCATATTCTAGCCTCAAGATCTCTTGGATGAAGGATCCATTTATAAATGATTGCAAGGGTGTGAGTCATCCATGGGGTTTGATTGGTGTCATTCCACTTGTTACAATGGGTTCCACAAGAGAAGGGATTAGAGATTTTCTTGGATCCCTTATTCATCCTTGGGCGAATTCAGGTAGGCAAGTGGCATAGGGGAAGTTTGTAGAAGATTCCATGAGCAATCAACTGACAAATGTCCTGAACGTTTGTCCATCCTCGCTCATCACACCCTATAGAAGGCCTAAATAGTATGCATCACACCCTAGCAGTGTACCAGTCAGTATGTGTCACACTTTTACAGTGGAGCAGTTAGTATGGTTTAGTTTAGGCAATTTCTAGATGGTTTCTCAAATGGAACTTTTGGGTAATGATGTATTTAGGTGACTATGTTCTTTTAGGATATGAAACAACTCTTTTAAGGATTGATGGACCCTAATACATTGGCATATAAGTTTGGGGTTGATGTGCCCAAATACATCTATAACACTCCTCTTATTGCATTTGTTCTGACACTTCATCAAACACATCCAACTTCCTCTTCTTGCTTTTCTTTACACTAACTACCATCCTTGGCTTCCTCATAAGAAACCTATATTTGAGGTTAATAAGTGTTCTGCTCAGCTACTTATTTTTCCTTTTCAGCTTCTTGTTCTTCTTGTACCATAATCCCAAGTATAGCATTGTGCTGTCATGAATATCTCTATGCAACTTATTTTGTTCCCTTAAGGTTTCGTTTTCTTTTTGAATGTGCCTATTCAGAATTTCTAGCTCAAAGATCTCCTATATGAGAGAGCTAGTTAGAGTTTCTTATGGGGTGACAGGATACTGTATATTAGTTGAAGTCCCTGGGTCTACTAAGGTACTCTTTTTCTCTAATGACTCAATGTAGTCATATATTTTCTATTGTATTGGATCTATGCCAAGAGAAGCTCTACTTTGGTTTCCTTCAAAATTCTGTGGAGGAGAGTTCTATTGACTTTGTTCTGATGGAATATTGCCAGGGGAATGAACTAGGGTTTCTTCCTCTAAGTTTATAGACTGCGCCTCTTTTTACTTCACCCTCTTCACCTTACCTTGAATTCTAGAGCTCCTCCTCAAGTTTGGAAGCTTATGGTTTCTTCTTTTGTGCCCTTTTTCCTCTTTCCTTTCTCCTTATTTTTCTTGATTTGCTCCTTGATCTTGGTTAGTCTTTTAGAAAGAAATTTTTCATCCTCTTGTGGTGATGAAGGTTTAGGAATGTCCTTATTCATTTCTTCAACCCTTTCTTTGATTTTACTCTTTGGCTTAGTCTACTTCCTAATCTCTGGTTTAGGAGCCATTTCAACATCATTTTTTTGTGAGGAGCTTTTAATGCTGATAGTTTTCCTTCTACCTCTTTTAACATGACTTCCCTTAGATAAATTTGGATCACCCTGGAATAAATTACTTACCAAAAAGTCTTCCGATGTATCCCCTACACTTCTCAAATGAAATTCAACTAGAACCTTTACTAACCCATGATGATATAGAGTTGTTTCTATCGATTCAACTTTCCTTTGGACATTTGTTGCCATTCTTCTCAAACTATTCAGAAGGAAAAATGGAAGATTGAGGGTTCCATTCTCTAGAAAATTCATTAAAAAACGTATATGATAAACATACATATACCCAAACCTTCCTTCACATGTAATGAATTTTTGCAATATTAACAACATGCTACTCCATTTGTTTTTGAATGCTGAAATTGGAATCCCTTTTCTAAATGTTATAACATCCACAACTGGTTTTTTAAGAATCACCTTCCAAGATTCATCTTGAAACTATTTGTTTTTAAACCATCTTTCTCCTAGTCTTGGGAGTTCTTTTGCTTCTACTATGAAGGATTCTGTGACTACAAATTTGATATCCCCTATTTCCACTTATGTGCCATCAAATGACCTTGCAAAGGATTTAGTGATTTCCTTGTGGTAGCCATCAAGTTTTTCAATAAAACATAACCATCCATCCTTTTGTAACATCCCCTTAAGTTGCGGATACCCCTCCATGTATTTTACTCCTACGGGCTTAGTTCTAACAATAACTCCCATATCCTTTGTTCTCGGTGACCCTTTAAAACTAGTCTCATTGTCTAAGAAATGAAGTGACTGCGTATATGGAAATGGAGTGACTAGGTATATGGAAACAAAATGATTATGGATATGGAAACAGGATGGCTGGGTATATGGAAATAGAATGACTGTGAATATGGAAACAGAATGACTATATATACGAAATATATGGAAACAAAATGACTGTATACATGAAATGGCTATGTAAATATGAGATAAAAATATCATAGTTGGCATGTAATAAATAAACATTCAGGGTTTGGAGAGACATAGATAAATAGGTCATGTCATTAATCTGACCGTTAACAAGTGTAGTTGTGGAGGACCAGTTAAGTAGAAGTTATGGATTTTGAAGTGGAGATCAGTTATGAAGGAATCATTGGACCATTTGTCATTGAAGGCAGAATATATGGTGGAGACATCGTGGCAGTCAAATTAGATGATGATTAATTAAGGAGACATGTGATCATACATTTTATACAAGATTATGTTTTCAAAATTATTTTTGAAATAAATTCTTGCATTTACCTTTTGAACTTTTACCCTCCACTTGCTAATATTTTGATGTTTGATCCATAGGTACTTTAGGCATGATTGGTCTTCAAAGTTGATTTTTCTTCAATTATGTGCATACATGATTTTATTATCAACTAGACACTTGTGCTTGGACTGATAAACAAGTTGTTGTTGCAGAATCAGATTAGCTACAAAACATGATCAACTGCGGAACAAAATTAGTTGTAGAATGTGAAAACAACTGCAGAACGTGAAACATAGTGTAAAATATGGCTTATGAATGAATGAAATGGAAATGGTTGTGTAAGTGAAAATAAGCCAAGATGAAAAATGAAAGTGGAGATGAAAGGAATGCTGGGAAAGGAAAATTTTATTGGTGAAATATGGCAATGGAAAGAAGTGAAACTGTAAAAGAAAAAAAGAGTAAAGTGAGATGAGATAATGAGTTTTGTAGAATGCAGGGTGACTGTGGCATTTTGTCACCACTTTTTACAGAAAGGAAATGGAAAATATAGGGTGTCAGAAACATCTAATTTTCACCTTGTATTTTTCTGTATAAGCATGCCAATCAATGATTGGTTTTCAACCTTAATATATATATATTATATATAATATATTATATATATATATATATATATATAATATATATATATATCTATATCTATATCTATAACTATATCTATATCTATATATATATTATATATATATTTGTTAGATAGAAAAAAAAAGACTAAGTTGGTGGAGAAGAAGGATTCTTCTTCACTAACTTCATTTCAGAATTTTTTTGGAAGATCTTGATGAACTCCTCCTTTGAAATTTGTTTTTGATATATTTTCAATCTATGACCATTCACAAGAAGAGGATTTTGACTTTCATCTATTGTTCTGATCCTCACTGCTCCATTACTAAAGACTTTTTCAATCTCATATGGCCCAAGCCAATGAGTTTGAAACTTCCCTTGAAAACCTTTAAACGTTGAATCAAATAATAGTGCCCAATCTCCTTCTTGAAACCTCTTATCCTTGATGTATTTATCATGCCATTTAGTCCTCTTTTGTTGCACTATACCAGTCTTTTGAACCAATTCTTGCCTAATTTTATCAATTTCATTTAAGTGCTCCAGTCTATGTTTTTGAGCGTCTGATAATTCCATCCCTAATTGGACTACCATCTTGAAAGTTCTGATTTGGAACTCTATAGGGAACATGACTTATTTCCCATAAGCAGGTTCATAGGGTGTATGTCCCGTTGTGTTCCTCCATGTAATTATATTGGCCCATAAGTCTTCAAGAAGCCTTTATGCCCAATCTCTTCTATGTAGATGCACAATGTTGGTGAGGATTCCTTCAATTACTTTATTTGTAGACTCCACTTGACCATTTGCTTGTGGATGATAGGGAGCAGATTTCACATGCTTGATCTTGTACTACTCCACAAGCCTTTCCATCATGTTGGATGTGAATTGAGATCCCTAATCTATTACAATTTCTCTTGGAACACCAAAATGAGAGAAGATATCCTCAAAAAGAAAATTAACTATAGATTTTTTGTTAGCAAAAGGTAATGCTTTGGCTTCTATCCAGTTGGTGACATAATTAGTGCATACCAATATATACTTTTTTTACATAGATGGAGGATTAATTGGTCCATAGAAGTCTAAAACCCACTTTTCAAAGGGTTCAATAAGTACCTGAGTTTGTAAGTTTGAGGGAGCATGTTTTGCTACCCTTAAGCAGCTATCACGCCTCCTAACATATTCTTTAGCATCTTTGAAGATGGATGACCAACAATATCCTAAAGAAAGGATTTTCTATGTTGTCCTCTTGTTAGCAAAGTTTCCACCACACGGCTCATCATGACATGCTTTGAGAATATTAGGCATTTCATCTTCCCTGAGACACCTTCTGATCATAATATATGGCCCTATTTTACACAATTAATTAGCGATCCATGAAAATCTTGCACTTTCTTGCATAATTTTTCTTTTACCTGTAGGAAAAAAATGTGAAGGTAACTTCCCTGTAACCAAGTGATTAGCAACATCTAAAAGCCAAGGAGTTTGAGTAGTTACTACGAAAATATATTGATAAGGAAACTTATCTTCAACCGAAGAGTCTTCTTTGATATTCTAAATAGTGGACAAGAAATCAACAACTATGTTTTGTTTTCTAGGTCTATCTAGGACAATAATGTTGAATTCTTGCAAAAGTAAAAGCCATATTGTAACTCTGCCATTAGTAATAAGTTTATCCATCAAATATCTAATTTCACAGTGATCTATATGAACAAAGGTTTCATAGCCTGTTATATAGTGTATGAACTTATTAATTGCATGAACAATAGATAAAAATTCATTTTCAGTCAGAGTATAGCTCAACTCAATGGGAGTCAAATCCTTATTTGTATATTAAATGGCATAAAAGAATTAATTTTTTTTCCCCAAAACAGCTCCTAGAGCTGTATCTGAGGTATCAGTGGAAATATGGAAAGGAAGTTTCCAATTTTGACCTTTTAAAATAGGTGCTTCAGAAATTTTTTCTTTCAAGGTTTCAAATGCTAGTTGGAAATTAGGATTCAAACTAAATTCACAATGTTTTTAAGAAGTTTGAAGAGCAGAGATTCTATTTTAGTGAAGTTTTCTAGAAACCTTCTGTAGTATCCTATAAATCCTAGAAAACTTCTAACATCCTTTTGGAAATTTCGAATTGATAACTTAGAGATGACTTCAACTTTAGATTTGTCAACTTTAATCCCATCTCCCAAAATGTCATGTACTAAAAAAATACTTTCTATGAACATCATAAAACATTTTTCATGGTTTAGTGAAAGGCTTGTTTCTTTACATCTTTTAAGAAATTTTTCCATATTTTCCAAAGCTTCTTCAAATGTGTTTCCACCCATGATAGGTATATGTGCAACAGGTTTTAAGAAAATATTATGCAAGGTTCCTATGTTGTCAATAATTATAATAGACAATGGCTCATCAAACCTTCCCAAATCTTCATAATCCTCTCGTTGGCCCTCCTATATCCCTAGTGACCCTCCCTTCTCCCCGACTTGGCTAGTTATACTAACAAGTTGAATTGTATCAGTACTAGTTGAAGCCTATTGTCACTACTTCATTTCCCTTTGCCCCATGCACCCAATGTAAATCAAAACAAAATTTTCACATTAGATGTAGTGCATGGTAATGGTGGATATCATGACTAACCAATTTTAAAAAATAACAAAATATAATACACGTAGAAGTCTCATAGTTTTGCATCATAGGATAATTTTGTGAGGTGACACCCTAAAATTGACATACTTCACACTTCAAACCTTTTCCTCGCGCAAATCTATTGGATAGACTTATTTCCATGTAATTTATCAGTAGCTTACACTCATTTTCATGGTGTTGTTCTATTCTAAAAATTGTACACCAAACATTCTCCTAATTGTCCTTCTTCTTAGTCAAATTTTGTAGCTAAAGAGTCAGAGTCAAAATTTGCATTTGAAGATGCACCATTCCACTACTTACCTCAGTTCCTACCTGAGAGACCTCTAGCTTTAGCATGATATCCAATGACTCTTCTTATCGATTAATTTGTTGTTGTCTTAGGGGAATTCAAATGTGTGGGATTAGTCCAATAATGAACCACTCCTTTTATTTTGCATATTGGGTGTTAAAGGATAATTTTCCCTTTAATATTTTGAATCTCTAGTTAAAATCCCTAACAAACTTATTTGGACACTACTTAATCTCTTTCAATCCATAATACATTGAGGTTTTGACTTCAACTTCTAAAATTTCTTAATAAAAGACTACTTGATGCCCACCAATGACTAGCTCTATCCATCTTCAGTTGTTATTTTATACTTCATTTACCATGTTAAAGCATAATCTATGAAGGTAACCTCTAGTCGCCTTGTCGTGCACCTAGTTCACTATCTAGACGACCTCACAAACAAGATAAGTTTGTTCACAATAATAATTAACAACAAGATGGAACATAAGAATCCTCATCTCTACTCCCACCATTGTTCTCTACATAGTGCCTCCTAACAAAGGGTTTTCTAGTTTTCCCACTTCAGTACCTGACAAATCTGTGCTACTCTACACAACAAAGTGAAGTAAAACACTTTTTCACACCTCTCTTGATATCTAACAAATGTCTATAAGTAATCAAAATTCTATGTCTCTAATTACCTACTACAATATTCATCATGGTATGTTGAGTTCTTACTACAATATTCTTATAAATGTGTGAGGTGGTGGGCTCAACGTCACTCGTGGTCTTAACAAGCTCACTGAGATACATAAAATGCGTAGTCCTTGGGCTAAGATGTTGGTATTTTTTCTCCTGTACTTCAATGAATGGCGTGATGAAATATATTCCTTAAATACTTTCATCACTTTCATTGCTTCTCATGCTCCATTGATCTTCTCTCACCCCTCTCCCCAGGTTTCTCACAATGGTGGGAATTGATGTTGATCAACTTCCTTCTACATAATTCCACTGAAATATATGTCCACTTCTCAACATGCCACCCTCCATTATTTCTACCTCCATTACGCCTTTATGATGCCTTCACATATGAAACTCCTCCAAAAACCTATTTATTCTAATGAAATATTGCAACTGCTTCCTAATCCATCCCCTTGTCTCGCTTTGCATCGTAGGTCTCTTCACCATAGACCACCACTAGTTCCTCCCAAATTTCCCCATAGTGCATGAATATATTAGCCATCCATATCATAATATTCCATACGAAAGGTTTTGCAATCACATAGAAAACTTTTAATTGATAGAACTATCTACTAGATCAATCTGCCTTGTGGAACCTCCAAAAAAAATCATTGCATTACACTATGTGATACTATGGGCTCTATTGCAAACATGAAAATATATGTTTTCTTGCACATTTTCAAACTGGAAATATTCAACGTGAAAAATATTGTTTCTTACTTCTTTCAAATGGCTCGCCCTTTTTGGAGTCCACTGTCTCAGCCCAACTTGTGGATAGGTTATATTCTCATCCACTAGTTGTTGAGTCCACTTTGTTAAGGCCCAAATTATGGTACTTGGTCATTCTCAATCTAAAGAATTTCTCATAAGAAGAATCGGATTGGTAGCCCATCTCTATATCATCATATCATCCAACATTGTTACATATCAAGGCCTTCACTAACAAATATATCTCTCCACAGGATCTGAGCTCAATGCTGGGGAGAAAAATGATTTATAAACACCCTTATCATTATCTCTCTTGGAATATACCCCACCCGGGTTCTCAAGTTGTGTTCCACCAGGACTACTCTTATCTTGGATTCCGAACTCCTAATTATTACCTTGGACTCCCAATCCTCCAAGAATGACTACTCTTATATTGGATTCCCTATCTTATCCTCAAAGAGCATCAGATACCAAATGATTACAAAATCATACATTGTCTTCACAACTGAAGACCAAAATGATGTGTCTATGTATCCCTCTTAATTAGGGACGACATATGTATTCCAATAAAGGAAGTTACTCATTCATATAGAAGAAATGTACATAAGCTCCCTCGTGCTTAGGAATTTTCCAAGTTTTTTCCAACTAAGAAACTCATTTCCAAGCTCTCTCATAGTTAGGGACCTACAATAGCTCCTTAGGTGGAGAAGAAAAGAAAACAAATATCTTGAATAGCTCATTCCTTTGATGTCATGGATTTATTCTTTGTTATGAATTCTTCATTTTTTGGGATTTCTTCATAGGGTACAAACCATCCATCACTTTCATCCTTGGGTCAATCATTTCATTATTCCTTTCATGATAAAGTGATCCATTAGTCCACATCTGGCCTTGATTCATGTCATGATTCTTTCTTCATACTATCTTCTTTGGAAGGATCTTACATCGTTCTACATGGTTCTCTTTGAAGACATTCATAGTTCTTCCCTTGGCAGCCCTACAAAATCCCATCTAGAGATTTGTTCAAAAATAAAGAAATGAACATTAAAAACATTAGTTTTATGATGGTATTTCATCCTAATATCTTCTAGTTTGCATCAACATCCTGCATACATATCGACACATCTCCCAAAGATATATATTTTCAAGGATCTCTTTCTTTTCCAATCTCCATCAAAGTCTCCATTAGTGTCTTCATATCTTCGAATGAGATATCCTAGTCAAATCTTCTTGATCTTTAAGATGTTTATTGTCTTTACCATTGTTGCATATTACATGATCTATTCTTCTTTTCCTCACACATTTCATTCCCAAGAGCTTCTAATAAGAGTTCTTCTATTGTAGTCAGCCACCTCATACTTCACATGAGGACATATTATGTTGATTTCATCTAGTGAATGTGTGACCCATGCATTCCTACATCCCTTTGAGGATATCATTTAGTTTTATCATGGTATTAAGATATATCATTGGTTCATGATATATGCAACCATATGACATGAATTTCACAACATGAAATGTAATCACACATACACCATTTTTACTTTGGGTCATCGAGACTCCATGCAACAACTTCTTATGAAAGAGCTTCAATCCATTGATCTGCTTCACTTTTATACCATCATAGCATCATCTCAGGAATTCCACAAGTTTGAAATTCTTGATGAAACACTTTCTTCCCCTCGTGATTGGTGAACCTTTCAATGAATATCCCATTAGAGGATCTTGAGGATATTTCATATCTTATTCTACAGATGATACCTTTTTGATTGATGTATGATGAGCCTTGTCCTAGACAAATTCTCCATTTATCCCATAAGTGTCAATCAAACTTTCAATGAGGTTTCCAAGAGATATATCCTTGATAGTTTACTATCATAAATTTTGTTCCTCCCTCATATTACCTATGGTGATGTGATGAGCTCTTACTTCTAATGGTTCTACCATGATGTCATTTTCTAATATGACTTATCCTATCTTATTTCGAATGCTTCCTATATAGATAACAATAATTTACACAACTGAATAGTACTTTAGTGGAGGATATTACCTCATTCATAGTAGAGATCTCTTTCTTCCTCCTACTTAAGCTTCTTCATCTCAGGTTCTTCCATTTCTTCAATAATATGTGCTTCTTCCTTCTTTATCGTGTTATTTTCTTTCTTAAGTTTCGTAAAATATCTTCTATAGTGCCCATATTCGTGACATCCATAACATTCAATCTTAGCCATGTTCTTATTTTTCTAAGGACCAAATTTACAAAACTTTCCTTTTCTCTTTGTGATAACAACATATTCTTGATTTTTTTTATTTGATCCTACGTTAGTTTTTTCCTTTATCCTCATCTCTTCAATATTGCATAATAACCATATATCCTAGAATGGAGTGAATCCTTTCTTCCCATAAATGCTTGAAGTGAAGTTGGCCCATTCCTCTCCTAGTGCATTTAATACTGTAATGGTCATTTCTTTGTCAAACATTCTTTCACCCAAATCTTGAAGTTCATCTCTTATTTCTAAAATCCTTATGAAATATGAGGCTATTCTTTCTTCCTCTGGAATCTTCAATTTGTAGAGTTATTGCCTTAGAGAGATGACTTCTCCTGCAGTACTTACGGAAAACAACTCTACCAATTTGTTATATATATCTTTTGAAGTGCTTAATTTTGATACACATGGGATGAGAGAGGCCTTAATGGATTCTATCTCAATCCTCTAGGCCCTCACTGCCCCTTTCATGTATTTAGAAAATGATTGAGAATAATATTTAGGAGGTTGGGTTATTCACTCCTTAATGTGCTCGATGACTTCATTCTCAATAAGATTTAAATGTGCTCTTTTCTTCCACGTAGAAAAATTTGAAGCCCAAACTAATTTGTTTCTCCCCTTTTAAAAATATATTTTGATAGATTCAGATGAAGTCATAAATATACTTACTTGAGTAGATGCTTTTTTCTCTAGTTGCATCATCCTTTAAATTGATAATGATATAGATCATAGAAGACTACTTATTGATAGATTCTTTCTACAAGAGTAATCCTTGATCCATTTTGGAGAGGGATCAGTTTGCTAGAGTTATTCAAAGGTTAAATACTTGCTTTAATGAGAGACAACTTGCTTACAAAATACATTCGAAGATGATGACAATTTTATTTGATCTAGCATTCTTTGGTATTTTGAAAAATATTCCACTCCTTAGATGATGGTTGAGAGATGATCTCATAAATTATTCTAGGTTTTTTGGTATTTTTTTCTACTTCTTCCTTGATGATGATCCCAAGACTTTTTCTGAAGAATATTTCTTCAATCTAGGGTTTTGGTATATTGTATATATTGAAATTGTGCTTTGATATCCTTCCACTAACTTTGATGCCCCTATTTGATTAAATGAACCTTCTTGACTTTGTCACCTCATCTAGGTGGATGTTGGTGGCCACCCACCTTTCCCACTTAGACCCCCACAACTGTCTCTTACAATTTTTCAGTTTGTGTAATTGTAGAAAAATTTACTATTTTTAGCAGGTTTTTGAGTCATGAACTTCTCGAGCGGTTTTGAGGCACTAAACGACGTTTTTTGGGAAATCTGGGAGCAACATAGGTTCATGGATTGATTTTTCTCTTCCCAAAGTTGTAGTGCTTAGATAGATCTTTCTAACAAGTTATTGTAGGCATCAAATGGAGATCGGGTGCCACAGTTATGACCCCAGGAAGTTGATGTAACAATTTACCCAAAATAGGGCCCACAGTTTGGCATTTCATATTCTAGAGTTAAGTTTTTGGATGTTAAGGGGTTTCCATCTGCTTCTAAACAATAAATAAGCCTTCGAACCTCATTGTAACATAGTGCAAAGGCATGTAGCAGCCACATCTCTTTTCAAAGATAATCTACCATCACCATAGCTAGTTTATTTGCATTTATATTTGTAAGCATTTTTCAGTATTTTACATTAATGAAGTGAAGTATTATTTCCACTACGTCTCTGTGTTTATGGTTATCTCTGTAATTCGTTGCGTTCCCGTTTAAATCTAGATCATCACCTTAGCTCTGATACAATGTTGAGAAATCCAGGGCACCGATAGTTAGGTGCTTTCTCTACTTTGATAATTTTCTCGGAGAGTCTTTCCACTTCTTGATTATGATATTCTATTTCCTATGTTACTATTGTCTTATTTTCATCAAGACAATTACCAATTCATGAACAATAAAGAGACAAGAGAAATAGTATATAGGTTTTCAGCCATGGCCAAAAGCTCTCACTCTTTGTGAGGAAAAACCAAATAAATTCTTCTTGTAGAACCTTCAATGTACGAATAGCAAGACCATGACAAAGACCCTTGACACTAGATCCCTTCCAATGCCAAGTCACATGCCTCCTCTTTAACCTTAGATAAACTCTCTACTTATTCTTCTTCTTCTTCTTCTTTGGTTGCTTCAGAATATTGGCCCCTTCTTATAGGTCTGAAACCTTTTGCTTCATAACAAAAACCTTAAATCCATTGTTTGATCCTTGAATGATCTCCTTTTGTAGGGAGATTTCTTTCTCTTCTACTCACCTTCCTTGAGTGAAGTTTTCACCCAATCTAAATCAACCTTATATCATTGCAACCTTCAGCCTGATTCAGATATGTAATATTCACATGTGTGAGGATAGATTAGCCCACAAAAGGTCCCACAATAAAATCACTCTTGATTATCCCTTAATTTCTTTCTCGAATTGTTTTCCTCCAACTAAGGTTGATCACTGATATATATAGTGGTTTGTCCATGACTATTAGGCAGACATGATCACTCGAGTAGGCCGACATTATCTTTGTAGAGTTTTCCCTTTCATTATTGGCTGACTTGAGTGAGAACTAGTGACAAGTTCTTAGAGGGTCACATACAAAAACCAATTTGACTTTTACAATGTGTAACATGCCTTCAATACATGACAATGACTCTATATAATTATATAACTAGATGACAAAATCCCTAAAATATCTCAATGGGAGCCTTAACTAAAATTAAAATCTCTTGCTCATGAAACCCATTAGTGAGGCATCACAATAATTTTATTTTTATTCCTTACATATTTTACATAAAATAATTATTAAATGTGATTATGAAGACTGAACCTAGTTACAAATTTCAACATTGTAATCCCTTTCGTAATTTTTATTATGAATTTTAATTCATGTAATGAATTGTGGAAATTTAAACACAATGAATCACTAAGCAGAGTGGAGATGGATTTATTGTTTCGAGGAGGAGCTGCATGAAAAGTTGACAAGTCAAGGCTATGCATTAATGGTCGCCAACCCTATGATTGAGTTTTAATGACCTGCATGATAGGAAGGGAGATTGAGTACGAGATTCCTAAATCGATGACAAGCCCATCACCCCCTTATCATACATCATTGGTTGCATTATGTAGACAAAACATGAGGGCCTTGTGAAGGGATAGATGGGAGAAAAGATTCGACTGAGAAGGAATAATGGATAACGATTAGGGTGGTTTTCACAAAACAACATAGAGAGAGTGCACTACAAACTACGGAAAAGAGAAACAACACACTTTGAAATAATTGTGGGTTGCTTGGAGTAGGAAATCAAAAACATAGTTGTGGATTGTGGGTTTTGGGTTCTTGTATGTTGGGATACACATACAAGGGTTTACCATTAAATCTTCGAGAGTGAAGGAGAACCATTGGACGAGGTTGATGTTAGAGTGGAGGCACAAGGTGTAGCATAATGAAATGAAGAAATAGGTAGATGCGTAGACTATTTGGGAGCCCTATTGGGTTGAGGAAGTAGAATTTATGTGTTATTTGGATCCCTAGTTTGCAGTGGATTAGGGTTAAGAAAAATGCATAAGAACAAAATAAATATTACTAAAACAAACTAGATGGAGCGAAATTTTATCCAAGACTATAAACAAAAACTCTATTAATATTATTGCATTATCATATCAATATAGCAATATAGACAAAAGCTCTATGCTTGTGGTATGCTATTGTTGTGGGTTTCCTAACGATTGGCCAATAGTCATAGGAATGTACCTTTTTATTAGTTAATATGAAATTTTTGCTTATATCACACAGATAACTAACATAAAAAACGAAAACTAAATTATTAAACAAGTGCTGCATGTAGCCGGTAGTCCCTGCCTATATAACCGAAAAATTAGCAAGTTGTCGATGCCAACGCTGTTGAAAATGTGTGACAATTGTTGCTGTTGGCAAGCACTAATTGGAACGAATTGTCCAAAACGAAATTACTCGCCGATGCCAATTCCCCATTTCATTTCTTCTGTTACCAAACAGGGGCTTCTCCAGATTTCCAAGAGGCATGCGGATATGGAAAATTTCATGCATCTCCAGATTTCAAAGATGCATATAGATATGTAAAACATCAATCTTTTGCGTGTCTCCAAAACACATACTTTATTTGTTTCCGTTATATGATCATAATCGCATGTGGAGCCTACGCTATGGAGAATGAGCTGAATGTTGAAAGTATTTTGGTGCGCTCAGCCTAAGGTATTCTTGTCTGCTCAGGAAAATGAGCTGAATGTATTATAAGAAGTTGATAAGGTAACAACAGTATTCAAAATGTGAGTACAATCGGACTCTTTTATAACCATATGTGAGTAAACCTAGATCCAGTCTTAAAGCTGGTGGTTCATTCTTTTACATGGCTGAAACGATGTTCTGAAGCATGTTGTGTATGCATATGTTCATTTAGGTATGCATATGTTCATTTAGGTTGAGCGCATCACATCAACCATTTCTTCAAATGTTGTTACGTTTTATGCGAATTTCATTCAAAATATTTTCAAACGTGTCAACCAAAAACCAAATTATCATACTCTAGTAACTTTGGATGAACATTAACCACCCTTTGTTGATCTCTCCCTTGATTACCCCAATTTTGGCAAGGACAAAATTGTGGTTTACATGTACATTAATGATTTTCTCTTCTAGGAGCTGGGGTTTTAATCCGGGTGCAGTAAATTGTTTCCATGAGCTGAAAATTTCAACAGAACTAGCATTCTCATTGACCAGGCCTTTCAGAGAACATACTTTCCCTCTGAATACTGCTTGACAGTAGTTACAACAGCATAGATCCCATGCCTAAGGGTCACTGTGGAAATTGAAAAAAAGTTTCCTGAATTCTAGCAACTATTGCTCTTGTTTGGTACGTGTGCCCATAGACTAAACCAGCTCCCATTGATTGTCATTGAACATCTGGAGATGTGATTGAACCCACCTGCCCAGGACATAAATAAAATAACTTATGACTAAAAGAATGGAATGGTCCCCAACCGATATCCTCTCTATGTAGCATACTCATGCGAACTCACTGATTAAGCTGGTTGAAACAAGTTCACAACAGAGGGACACTCCGATAATAGTTGTCTCGGCTACTACAATTTGGACAGTAAAAACTAGACAATAAAGTAGTTGCAGGTGTCTAAATAAAAAATATGCACTGTAACTAATACATGTTCTGATAATCATCACAACTTTTGTGTCCTATAATGGGCACGCAAGTACTTGATAAATATGGAGTCTGGGTATTGAATGAATAAAAAAAGATATTTTACACAGCCTTCAAGTCAAAACATAACAAAAAGTAGGCATTCCAAAGCAAACTACAAAGTTGCAAACAAACCTCAGTTCACGACATCGAACAAGGTTAGTCCATTTAAGTACACCCACTATTGAAATTCACAAGGTACACTCTATCAATGGCAATGAGAAGCCGCTAACCATTTTATCAAACCAATTCCAGATTATTATTGTGAAGAATATTGATTTTTTTTGGGGTACATCATTAGTTGCAAGTTTCTTCTTGGACTGTTATATTTTATTTCTTTAGATAGTTTTTACTTGTTAAAATTATCCACACTGTAAGTCCACCAATCTAGCACATCGTCAGTTGCAAGTTTCCTCTTGGACTGCTATCTTTCATCACTTCTGATATCTTTGACTTGTTAAAATTACCGACACTGTAGAGTCCACCCATCAATATGTTGTTTGTAACGTCATCAAGGCTCGATGCCTTCTTCTTAGCTTCTTAGCCTCCTCCATCTTTCCTTCCTTACATAAACCATTGATAAGCACATTGTATGCGATTGCATCGGGGTTTATGTTTCTGTTGAACATTTCGTAGAAGAGCTTCTTAGCCTCCTCCAACTTGCCCACCCTACAGAAACCATCGATAAGCGCATTGTATGTGATGACGTTAGGGCATATGTTTCTGTCAGGCATTTCATAGAAGAGCTTCTCAGCTTTCCCCAACTTGCCCTTTTTACAGAAACCATCGATAAGCACATTGTATGCGACAGCATTTCAGTCAGGCATTTCATAGAAGAGCTTTGTAGCCTCTTCCAACTTGCCCCCCTTACGGTAACCATCTATAAGCACATTGAATGTGATAGTATCAGGGCATATATTTCTGTTGGGCATTTTATTAAAAATACTTCCTAGCTTCCTCCAACTTACCTCCCTTGTAGAAACCATCAATAAGCCCATTGTATGTGACAACATTTGGACTTGTGTTTCTGTTGGGCATTTCATAGAATAACTTCATAGCCTTCTCTAACTTTCCTACCTTATAGAAACCATTGATAAGTGCTTTGCATGTGACAGCATTAGGGCACATGTTTCTCTGGCATTTCATAAAAAAGCTTCCTAGCCTCCTCCAACTTGCCTACCTTACAGAAACCATCAATTAAAGTAGTAAATGTAATAACATTGGGGTTATGCCCTTCTTTTAACATCATATATAGTAGTTGATTGGCCTCTTGTATCTTACGTTCTCTGTAGAGTCCATCCATGAGGGTAGTAAATGTAATAGTGTTGGGCTCATGACCCCGTTGCAGCATAAAAACTATTAATGCAAAAGCCTCGTGGGTTTTCCCTCTCTTGCAGAGCCCATCTATTAGGGTGTTACAGGTTAAAAGATTAGGAAGCTCCCGTTTGTTCACCATTTGATTGAACAGTTTGACAGCATCCTTCGTTCTGCCCGACCTGCAAATCCCTTTGATGAGGATACTGAATATTACGACATTTGGAATATAGTCATGTGCTTCCATTCCTTCAAACACTTTGAAAGCATAATGCATTCTACCTGTTTCACAGTGACAGTTGATAACAATGCTCAGAGAAACGAGACTGGGAACAATCTCTGCTTCAACCATAAGTCAGTAAATACGCAATGATGATTGATGTTGCTTCCGTCGGACTAGGCTACTTAACAAAAGATTGCAGGTGGTGATGATGGGATTAGAGTTAGCTGAAAGCAAATGCCTAAAGGTCTCCACTGCCTCTGTAAGCCTGTTGGTCTGACATAGTGTTTTAATAGTAGGTCCCTCTCATCAGAGAACAAACATTTCTCTTTCATCACTCATTGTTGCCACTCCTGCCATTGCAGACTTCGGCTCTGAAGCCTATCCAACAACAGTCTCACCGGAAACTAACCTTCCTCCGTAGATGGTAAAGACTAATTTCATATTGTGTTTGGTGGCAAGAAATTGAGAGGCAGTGGTAGCCAGCTACCTGAGAGATGGCAGACGAAGGCAGATGGTGATCCAGCTGCCTTAGAGGTGAGAGGTGGCAGCTATATAATAAACTTTGCATGCGCCTAAGTTTCATGTTTTTCACCACAATTTTCCAGACTTTGGATAAAATATAACTTGTCACCACATTTTTGCATTGTTATAAGCGAAGCCTGCAATAAGAGGTCCTTTCTTGCTCAGCCAAAAACCTTCATTAAAATTTTGATAGATGAAAATTGTCATTCTAAAACATTGGTTAAACGATGATAACGCCAAGAAAAACATGGTCAACGAATGAATTAATGCGCTGTCAACGATCTATCGATGGCTAGGACTAAATAAGATCACCTAATTCTCTAATTTTACTTCCTTACTTTTTATATTTGTAATTTATATTACTTTAACTTGTATTAGGCCAAATAAAAAATGCAACATCCACTGGAAATGTTAAATGATTTGAAAGTATATTACCTAATTTATATCTAAAAACATATAGCAAAACTTTTTTAAGTAACCAAATTACAATTAATAATTTTTAAAATTTGAAAATTTAATATTCATAATAAATACTCCTGATTATTTTAGTTATTAATTATAAGCAAACTAATATGGATGGACATTTCTGAGTTTTAGGGAAAAACGAAAATGGTAGTGATCCATTAAAGTCGGCCAATAGTTTACCTCACGGTCAACTACCTAATGTATTAATAGAAGGAATTATATCTCAATATACGCATCCAAGGTCAACTACCTAATGTATTAATAGAAGGAATTATATCTCAATATACGCATCCAAGAGACAAAAGCGTGTTAATAGAAAGAATTATATCTCAATATACGCATCCAAGAGAGAAAAGGGGGTTTGTGAGGTAACACTCAATTTCTAAACAACATTCATTTACCGAATCTCTCATCATTGGCAATAATCTCTCATCATTGGCAATAATGGAAGATTTTCTGAATATTCCTAGTGATATCCAACGGCAAGTGTTGTTGCGGGCTCCTTACATATCACACGATGAGTTGAAGGATGTGTGCAGAAGCTGGAAGGAAATGATTTGTAGTCCTCGGTTCTATGAGGACAGAAAGACCTATGGCACGAGCCAACATTTGATATGTCTTATTCAATCAATTCCCGGTCCCTCTCTTTATGGAATAACAGTATACGACCCTGTGGAGAAGACGTGGGAAAAGATAACACCTATTCCTTATTCCATTTGTGATCTTGTTGTATTTGTGATCCGGTTCGTTTGTGTGAATGAGAAGCTTGTCATGTTTGGAGCACGTTTTATCCAAATTGAGATGAGGGTGAGGTTGGACGTTGTTGTCCTCATTTATGATTTTGTGTACAAAAAATGGCGCCGCGGCTCCAACATACCCACTAGTCGTATGGACTTCGCTTCTGCAGTTTCTTCTTCGAAAGGACTTATCTACGTCGCTGGTGGTGAAGATGGGCGTGGCAACTCTCTGTCCACTGTGGAAGCTTACGACGTGGAAGAAGACAGGTGGGAAATCTTGCCTCCCATGACTCACAACCGCCATTTATCTTCGGGAGTTTACGTGGACGGGAAATTTATGGTGATAAGTGGAACGCAATTTGGTGGAGCAGTCGCGGTTGAAAGTAGCGCGGAAGTTTTTGATGAGGCCACGGGCCGTTGGCAGACGCTGGAGAACATGTGGAGTTTACGAACGGATATTATGGAGCAGGATTCCGGTGTTGTCTGTATATGTGAGAACCTGTACGTGATCGTTTCAAAACAAGTGATGAAGTATGATGCTGAGAAAAATGCGTGGACGCCTGTAGCTTCTGTTCCGCAAAATTTAGAATTTATTTTCTGTGCTGCACCGTGGCGTGAGTGGATTTTGGTAAGTGGCGTTAATGAGAAAGATCATCCGATCACCTATTTCTTTCAGCCGTCAAATGGACAGTGGAAGGCTATTGACCGAGGGCAAGAGTTTGCTCGTTATCCTTATACTTTTGTATCAGCTTTAACCTTCGAAATCTGAATATTCCCTTCTTTTACATATATTCTATATTTTGAATTGTACATGTATCTTATATGGAGTATGTATATTTTTTTCCATTATTTTTATAATTATTCAAATATTATTTAACTAGATAACTTCTTTATTTCAAAGGTAGAGATTGAATAACATTCACAATGGGACGGTTAAGCTCCAACTCCTCCTCATGGTCGTTTACATTGGAAATTTTCTTTGATTAATAATGAGTTTAGATGAATCAATTTTGAATTAGGTGCCATGACTTTGTTGATAGAATAAGAGTGTATGATCAATTCTCTTTATAAAGTTTTGTAAGTTTCCATATATAAAGATGTTTGCATTGTTAGTTTTAAGGATGAGACCATTGATGGCAAGGCCAAGAATTGTGAGTGGAAAACTAGCTCGGGCCCTTAGAGGCAAAGCCATTTATCTTTGGGCCCATTGAGTAAGGATTTGGAACCAATGCAGACGTATTGCTAGAATCAAGGAGGGGCACTAGGCTTGGCTTGAGATGGGATGGGAAGACCATACAATCCATAGTAAGGGGGAATGGAATGGAGGAGAGAAGAAACAAGAACAAGAAAGGTGGTGTATTATGAAAATTATAAATTTGAGTCTAACTTTCTCTAGGTGTCAAGAGTGTTCTGGCACACAAGTCATGGCCTATGCTACCAGAGGACGTGGGTGCCCCAGGAGAGGCCCGACTCCATGGAAGATAAGGGGATGAAGGAAGAGATGGATAATTGAAGGACTATTGTTTTGCATCTAGGGAACACCCGTGGGAGAATCACACAGATCAAGCAAACATTGTACTTGTACTCGCTAATGAAGAGTCTACTAGGTAAGGCGATGGATGAGATATTCGTGAGTATGGAGGTGACATTTCAGGGAATGTTGAATTACAAGGACATGGAGAAAATTATCTTCCAGCTATAGATATGAGGATGGAGAGAATTTATCTCCACATCCCTTATTTTGGAGTTGTATGGCATGCTAGGGGAATTAGCTAATGATCCAACTCCCATCACATTCAAAATAGTCCTGATGATGGATTCCTGTTGGGATTTGAAAAGTTGATGGAAAAATGGTTTTTACTGTGGGTTCTCCGATTTCTAAGTTACAATTTTGGTCTATGTCATTAGCTTTTAATTTTTATGTTGAAAATGTCAGTTTTTATAGTTATGTAATTTCTAGACATGAGATAGACATGTATCTAGCATGGGTGGAAAGATTAAAACAATATTGTTTTTGGGTGGCTTACAATGCTGACCGGTGACCAAAACAGACTTGGTCTCCCCTCCGGGCAAGTGGAGGCCACCTCGTTAATCTGTGTGGTGTAAACTTTTTTATTATATAATAGAAAATGGAATGGATGTGTCAATCTTAATGAAAAAATGGAAAGACAGATAACTTCTTTATTTCAAAGGTAGAGATGAATAACATTCATAATGGGAATGTTAAGCTCCAACTCCTCCTCATGTTCATTAACATTGGGAAATTTTCTTTGATTAATTATGAGTCAAAATGAATTGACTTTGTATTAGGTGCCATGTCTTTCTTGATAGATTAAGAGTGCATGATCTATCCCCTTTATAAGGGCTTGTGAGATTCCATATATAAAGTGTTTGTAGGAATAAAGTTTCCACTGTTAGTTTTAAGGATGAGACAGTTGATGACAAGGCCATGAATCGTGAGTGGAAAACTAGCCGAGGGGACTCTAGAGGGAAAGCCATTTATCTTTGGGTACATGGAGCGAGGATCTGGAACCAACTTAAGCGTACTTCTAGAATCAAGGAGGGCCGCTCGGCTTGGCTTGAGATGGGTTGGTACAACCTCCATATAATGCATACTAAGGGGGAAGGGAATAAAGGCGGGCCACATGGTAAGGGTCAAAGACCCCCCCCTCTGGGATCTACAGGCTTCAACCCACCCCTGCACATATGCAGTGAGAAATGGAGGAGAGAAGAAACAAGACGAAGAAAGGTGGTGTATTACGAAAATTCTAAATTTGAGTCTAAATTTTTCTAGGTGTCAACAGTGTTCGGGCACACAGGGCATGGCATGTGTTGTGGGAGGATGTGGGCAAGTGATGGCCTATGCCGCACGTGGGCAGGTCATGGCCTGTGCTGGGAGAGGACGTGCACACCGTAGGAGAGGCCCGTCTCCCTAGAAAGATAATGGGACGAGCACATCGGGAACTCGTAAGGGTCAGAAATCAGTAGAGAACCTAAAGCAACAAGGGTTTACCATGAGGGGATAGATGTTCAAATTCAAAAATTGGTTGAAGAATGGGAAGAGGAGGTAAAGCAAGTAGGTGAGATGGAAGAAGAGATGGATAGTTGAAGGACTGTTGTTTCGCATCCAGGGAACACTCGTGGGAGAATCACACAGTCAAGCAAACATTGTACTTGTATTGGCTAATGAAGATTCTACTAGGTAAGGCGATGGAGTAGATATCCGTGGGTATGGCGCTGACATTTTAGGAATGTCAAATTAAAAGGACATGGAGAAAATTCTCTTCAAGCTCCACAAATAGGATATGAGGATGGATATAATTGATTGCCGCATCCCTTGCATTTTGGAGTTGTATGGCATTCCTAGGGGCATGAGCCGAGGATCCAGATCTTGTCATATCTCATCCTCATGCATAATTTTGGTCTATGCTATTAGCTTTGAATTTTTATGTCGAAAATGTCCATTTTTGTAGTTATGTAGTGTCTCGACATGAGATAGACATCTATCTAGCATGCATGGAAAGATTAAAACAATATTGTTTTTTGATGGCTTGTAATGCTTACCGGTGACCAATAAACTTGGTCTCCCCTCGGGGCAAGTTGAGGAGACTTGGTCTCCAATTGGGGCAAGTTGAGGCCACCTAGTTAAAATATGTGGTATAAAATTTCTTATTATATAATAGAAAACGATATGGACATGCCAAGCTTAAAAAAAACATAAAATTGAAAATTTAGTAATTTTTTAAAAATCAATTATAAGTGAGTAG
>APFE030783637.1:66219-86373 GCA_000404065.3 Pinus taeda
TTAAAAATATTTGGAAATCCAATAAATTTTTAAAAATCAATTAAAAATGAGTTGAATGTTAAGCTCCTAGTAACATAATAATAAATAAAAGAGAATATATACCAAACTTATATTTTAATCCATTTCTTTAATAGAAACACTGACTTTTTAATGTAATTATGTATTTGTCAAAAACTTACTTTTTTAATCTAAAACAAATATTTAATAAGTTTATAGTTTGAATATTATATTATGAATATAGACTTAGGAAGTTTTCTAGCTAACTAAACTAAATTAATTGCAATATGAAAAAATCACAATAATATTTTGAAATAAAAAAATAGCTAAATGAAATAATATATATGATCTATATTTACACATAAAAACACAAATCCTTATGATCTCATGTAATGGATGAAATCTTAAAATTTTCCTATGGGTTGAATCTTAAATTTTCATATGGATATGTTATTTTGATTCCTTGTGAATAGATTATCATTACTTTAAATCAATATTTCATGTATGCATTTGAGAGTTTAAGAAATACTATAAAATATTGTTTTAAATTGTATGTTCTTTATTTAGATGTTTGATCATTATTTATATTTTCCAAATTATAATTATATAAAAATGTAATTTTTCAAGGTGTAAATTTTATTAACATGATTGTAATAATTCAAATATATGATTATCATATAAATCTATAATAAAAAAAACATTATTTTTTTTTATAATACACACACACACACACACACACACACACATATATAATTTTCTTAATTAGATAATCACTAATAATAGGGAATATAAATTGAAATAAGAATGCAACTTATATTTTCAATGCCGCTCTATCATAGATTGGAAAAAAAATAAAAATAATGAATCCCCTTCATGAAACATCATAGAATGCCTAAAATGAGGCAAAAGTAATAGGTACTTACGGTTTCGTTTGGTATAACTATTTGGTATAACTAGAAAATCGATATTTCTTCACAGTAGTTCTAAATATTTCATTGGTAAAATAAGTGGTAAATTATATATTGGTCAACGTTCATCTCCAAATATTTCAATTACTATTTTAATTGTCTATTACCAACTTAACACAACTACACTAAAAACCCTAGATCTAATACACCAATTATTATTTAAAACCAAAGTACGAATTTTCCAATTATACAATTCCAATTTAGCAATCCTATCGGCCTCTGTTTGCACTTTCTAAAGTAATTACTCATATATCTTGCACGTATTTTCGATACAAATGCTCAAACCACAAACGCACTATCCAATTTCCCAACGATTCTTATGACCAATGCATAGAATGTTCCCACGCTTTCATGATATCTATATTCTAGAAAAAATGCACGACAACAGTATCTATGAAATATTCTGAAGTCTTACTTCACAAAAAAGCACCCCTTTGTGAATTGTTTCTACACTTCTTATCCATCTTTCGTAGTGCAATCCCATAGTTAACATATAAAAAACTGTTAAACAAAAGTTCCCTTTTGGTGCTTTCCACTCAATCATTGATAACTCATGCAGAAGCTACCCATGAACAAGTAATAGGGCACCCTTATTGAAGAAAACTAGATACAAGCTTACGAGTCTCAAGTTTCAACACAATAAAATTTCTCTTAAATTACACACACAACTCGCAAGTTCTTAAAGATTTAGATAACTATACCCTTGGGTCACATAAACACCAAAAACCAAAACGCAAAAAAAATAAATTGAAGCAAAAAAACAAAAGATCTTGCCACAATTAAAATGCTCTAATACACACTTGGAGAATTCATGAATACTAAGATAACTACACCCTTGTGTCACATAGAGACATGCCACACTATTTCCATTTATCGTGTAACATGGCCCATCACCCATACACTATGGTAACAATGGAAATTCATCATAAAGGAATGCACATTCTTAATGTTCCGGGTTTTTTTATGAGTATTTGGAGCAATTGGTAATTCCAATTTATACGGATTTTCAAGGAGACCTCAAATCATAAGTGAGGAGAGAATTTGAACTTTAAATTCCAAAATTTACCAAAACTTCAGATAACTTCATATTAGACCCATCGCAATATAACCACCTACAAAGACTAATTATTTTCGAATTATCCATATTTAATCTACACTTGCCTCCAAAATTATCCATCTCAAATTCCTTTAACATGAAGTCACGAGATCTAGAAATAACTATGAATAAAAAGATAACTATGCCCTTATCAAGTAAAATTCGGGCTTCATTTAGGAGATTTAGATTCCAAACTACATATATTTCACAATATTGCCAATTACATAAGACTACTATGGGACATAATTTTGAAAATCCTATATTTCACATTTAATATATGCCTAGAAATAATTAAAGGGAATTTTGACGAGTTTTATAGTAATATTTTGTATAAGAATTTCTTAAATTTAATTAACTTTCATGGTCTTTTGAATTATATTATTACAATGAGGATATATTTTTTCAATTATTAATTATTATAATATTATGTTTTATATTTACCATAACTATTATAATATAAAATTTTATATTTATTTTTTTCTGGTAATTATATCTATAGAATATTTGTACTAGGTATAGACTATGGAACTTAAGTTTGCTAATATCCACTAGTCCCTATGTATGGAGAAAAAAGGAATCGAGAGACATGGTCTCCTTAGGATTAGAAAATTAATCCATGACATCCAATATGAATTTTTGAGATGGAAACTTGCCATTTGTTTATGATCTAGATGATATTTGGCCTTGGAATTATAACACTTAACATAGCAAATTGATCCTGGAAGCATTATGCTTGTCCTGAAATATAGTTGTGTAAACTTTGATGGTTAGAACAAGAGGAAAGGTCCCACATGGCCAGATTGTCTTGAAATCGGTAAAGGATCGGGTTTTTGATGACGAGGCATCTTTCCATTTATGTGGATCTTTCAAGACTATCTCTAGGCTTCCAACTAAACCCATGAATAAATACTTAGCATATAGGGACATGACTCAAAAATTCACTTAAATTCAATCAAAAATAGAAAAACGATGTGAGTTAAGTGCATTAAACCCTTAATCATGTATCAGTAGGGTTTAGGGAGTGATGTAGGTGATAGGGTAGGTAGTGGGAGTACCTTCGTAGGAAAAGGATGGTGAAAATAGGGATAAGGAGTAGAAACATGGGGACAAAAATGGGCGCCAACATCCCCCCATGCCAATTCAAATGCATGTCCTCATGCATGTTGCCATAGTATGCCAAAAATAGTACTGATGTGGTAGCAAAAGAAACTATAATCAAAGACTAGTGACTTTAACCAAGACCTCCAACCCATGCTTGATTAGAACAAAACAATTCTTAAACTGTAAAGCAAGTTCTTGAAAACTTAGCTTTTTAGTGGGTTTCGTCTTAGAGATTTTCCAACATAGCAATTTCTTGTTTTTTCTACTTCATCTCCTCATTCTGGGAATACAAATGAAGATTAGATGGTTAACTTCTCCAACATACTGAAATAAGGCTCGATACTTGTTTTCTTTCTTACGAAGTTTAACAATCTTTCTCTGCAACTTCACTAAACGAATCCTCATGTTTTCTTCTGCCATACGAGTTAGATCTTTCATGGGTGTTGCTAATTGTGAGAGGCACTGCCTCTTAGTGTTTTTATATGACCTTTCCCTCGTGAGGAAGCTTGTTGAACTTCTCTATTGAACTTTTGACTAAGATTCCTGCTGGGAGAGGACTCAATAGGGGACTGTGTTTCCAAATCTTGTGCAATGTCGAAGGGGATATGTGTTTTAGATGCTGAGACAAGACTTTCTTTAGGCGAAGAACACAATTCCTTCAGATGTGAGTCAGGAGAAGAAATAACATCAATAGCCTCATAATTTATAACTTTAGGAGTATTAAGTTTTTTCATGCTTCTAGTTCTTCAATGGCCTTGGATCAAAGTCTTTGCCTTGGATATTGCTAGAACTTGGGCTAGAATAAGAGATTTCCTCCCCTTAGGCTTTCATTCGATCCCTACATGAGCTTCAGGACCTTTTGACGTAGGTTCTTTACCTTTTCACCCTGCAATATCAGTTGGAATAGGTTAGTCTTTACTACTCCTACTCCACTTGTTCCTTCATTTATTTACCCTTCCAGATTTTGAAGATGTCCCCTCTTCCATAGTATTAGAACAGATTTTCGATTTGTGAGGGTTTTTGAAAATAGGAGAGACAAGGTTATCTATAGGGTAGGCATCATTTGGGAATGTTATGACAAGATCTCTCTTCTATGGTTAAGTGACTATCCCACTAATCGTTGTCGACCTTTGAACTAAGTCTCTTCCCCAGGAAAATTTTCAATCAGGAATTCTTCTTAAGACCTATGCCGCTCTGTAATCTCAAGAATAAATACCATTTTAATAAGACTATGGTGATATAAGGATTTCTTAGGGTTCCTACTCACTGATTGTACCCCTCGATGAATTTCATTCAAGCTTAAATTCAGGAAATGTGGAATATTGATCTTGCTATCTTCTGCAATAAGTGATGATGACCGAATATGATAAAAAACACTATAGCATACCTTCGCTTAGAGCTAACAAAATGATACAACATGGTGATTAAAGGGTGTCATTTCACTTTGATACAACTCCGTAGTATACCTTTCATCCAGTTGATTGACTGATAGGCTCGCTTTAGGAATGAAGAACAATTTGGAATATTTAATTGCAAACCCTTGAAAAATGGTTCACCCACAAAGGGTAAACCTATAGTGTGGCTAAGAGACTCCTTGATAACCTTAGAATCCAAATTAACAGCTTTAACATTCTCTCCATCAAAGTTTTGAGCTAATTCAAGGGCTACTTTATCATTATCCCCTTGAAATTTTCTTAAAAATGGAAACCATCCCCACTCCTCAAGAAATCCTTTGCATTGTTGATACTCAGAGCTGCAAGAAAATTGGCCAAATATTGGCTCATGGTGATTGGCCCCCATGCCTATGTAAAACCACAATTTCTAAGAACAAACTCAAAATTTTAACTCCCTTCCTACAATACTAAGATAGGAATAGAATTCACTTATGATTGAAAAATAAAATGGTCTCCTTGATGTTGATGAGAATTGTCCCCATCATGTCGATGACTCCACCCTCATAGTTCTAATGATATCATGCTCATCGTGCCTCCATATGAATGGTTATCATGGTGATAGATAGTACAAGGTTGAAGGTGTGATAATAGCCATGGTTCATATGTGGTTTATGTGGAGAAGTTTGATAATTATTAGGATGACAGGGAGGATTTAACATAAGTCAAAAGGGTTGACAAGGGTCTTTTAGGGAATGATGATAGGGATAAGGTAATGGTTATAGGAAAGGGAGTGTAAGGGTTTGGCTATGAGACGAAGGGTAGAAATGTTTAGGGAACCAATGGTTGCATATCACTTGACAACGTTTTAACTATTCTCAATTAAATCTAAACAAATCATGAGAACATACCTTACTAACTCAAAATGATTTAGCGTACTGAGCTGTAGAGATCGACCATATTTGGTTGATAGTAGAATAAGACACTGATCATGAAGTGATGATTCTAAGAATGAAACATGAATACCCAATGTTATCTAAAAATGTTGTTCCCAAATTATATTTATAATAAAAGACTTTATTTCTTACATATTAGAGTAGAGAAAGTTGTTAAGTACAATAAAACATGGAGTAAAAAATCTAAAAGTTTCTCATTGATTAAATGTCGTGAAATCTGCTGAATGTTGCTTTCAGAACATTGTAAGCCCAGAAAAGAATAATTCTATACCCATCAAATCCCTAACTACTGCTACTCTATAATGTTAATGAACCTAAAGTAGCCACTACTCAAGGTTGTCATATTTAGAGATTCTAAACCACCCAAAGGAGACTCCAAGGGGCTTCTTTTCTGTAACTATTTCCTTAAGGCCCATAAAAGAATACATCTTTACTCAAGGAATCCCTAGGCTACCATTTTTCCATGTATTTTTTATGATCCTTGATTAGTCACTTCTCGGGAGTTTCAACTTTTGAGAGTCTAAAATCATCCAAAGAAGACTTTGACAGGCTCCTTTTCCATAAATAACTTGTCAAGTCTGGCTAGAGAAATAAAATTACCCAAGACAAATTCGTCCTTTATTCTACATGAGTTGTGGGGAGAAACACCTAAAGGTATAAGAAATGAACCACATCATTACATATATATATATATATATATATATATATATATATATTATAATATATATATATTATATATATATATTATATATATATATATATATATAGATATATATATAAGAAATCAACTAAATGAACTAGAAACATGCTAGTAATTTTCATGGACCAACTCCTTCTCTAGATCTCTTCTTACGTCCTGTAGAAATTGTTGTGGGGAGAGCGGTTCGTGATAAACCTTGAGTTGATAGCCATTTATTATGAAAGAGGTGTGACTGCCATCAATATTTTTAATGCAGAATGAACCAATGTTGGAAACCTAATCCACCTCATAAGGACCTAACCACCTAGTGGAGAATTTACCTTTGAACTCTTTGAACTTACCGTCATAAAGAAACGCCCAATCTCCTAGACGTAAAATCTTCTTTTTAATAAACTTGTCATGCAAACAAGCTCTTTGATATTGCACCAACATGGTTCAATGGAATGCATCCTGTCTAATCTCATCAAGCTCATTTAATTGCATTAACGTTTGTTGTTGGTCTTCATTAAGATTCATCCCGAGTTGAGTGGTAGTTAGATATGTTTACACTTGGAACTAAATAGGCAGCAACACCTACTTACCATAAACTAGCTCATATGGGGTGTGCCCTATCACATTCCTCCAACTTATGCAATAATCCCATAATGACTCTAACAACTTGTCAACCCAATCCCTTTGATGTAACTGAATGGTCTTGGTGAAGATGAATTCTAACACTTTGTATGTGCGTTCGACCCACCCATTTGCTTGGGGATGGTAAGCAGAAGACTTTTGATGTTTGATTTGATACTGTTCAGTGAGAGCCTTGACTAATTTCTATGTGAACTGCATACCCTTGTTCGTAAAAATCTCATGGCGTAATCAAAATCTAGTGAAAATGTCTTCAAAAAGGAAATCTATTACTACCTTTTCAGTTTCCGCATACAAAGCCTTCGCTTCCACCCACTTCGTAACATATTGGGTGCAACTAAAATATACTTTTTCCTCTTTGACACGGGGGAGATAGGTCCCATGAAATCTAATGCCCACTTGTCGAAAGGTTTTATTAATATATGTGTCTCAAGGGGCATCTCATCTAAAGGAACTCACCTCCCCATCCTTTGACAAGCATCACAATTGGATACAAACTTTTTGGCATCTTTAAAATGTGAGGGCCAATAATACCTGGTATGAAGGTCTTTGTATAAGGTCATTTTTTATGCAAAGTTCCCCCCACATGTCTCACTATGGCATGCCTTCAACACATTAAATATCTCATTTTGTGGCACACATCTCCTCATGGTCAAGTCGGGTCTAGTGTAAAACAAGTCTCCATCAATCTAAGAGTAGTCAGCACAGCTCGCTAAAAGGAGGCTAGGACATTGAAAAGGCAAAAATGAAGAACTCAATAAGCTTAGGTATCCCAAGGGCAAGTGAAAGTGGTATTCTCTTAGTCTTTCTCAGCTATTGAATCTAGTTATACCCTCTGTACCTGTCTAGAAAAGAGAAATACCTTTTACCAGAAAATGTGTAAAGTACCTAATCAATAAATGGCTACGAAAAATAATCTTGTAGGGTGGCTTTATTTAACTCCCTATAAGAAACATATATGCACCACTCACCATTCTTCTTTGGAACTACCACCAAAGGTGACGCTCGTCTACTATTTGAATAGGATAGTTAAAACTTGTAGCCAATAACTTCTACAACTCATCTTTTACAATTTATTTCAAGGCTGGATTCATGCATCTCTGCGGCTGACAAATTGATATCATCTCCTCATTGGTGTAGATGTGGTGGATGCATGTATTTGGGCATATGCCTTTCATGTCCAAATAGTCCCAGGCTAAACCTCCATATGTTTCTTGAAGCATTCTCAACAAATTTTTCTTTTTTTATTCTTTTAGTTCATTGCCAATATACAAAATTTTTCCTTCATTGATTTCAACTGGTTCCGTCGTGAACTCATTGTTGTCATCTATTGTTGTGAATAAGGAAAATATAGCTAGATGAAAAGAATCCTGAAACTTATTACTGAAAGCATGCTAATAACCACTAAAATAAATCAGATAATCATATGAGAACGATTAGATGAAAATTGCTGCAAAATATGATCCTCTGATTGTTCATGGATTCCTCTAGATTGTTCTAATGATAATAAATAAAACATACAATCTTCATCTCCATAAGGACTCTCTAGCCATAAGGGTACTTCAGCAACAGGTTGAGGAGGGGGGCAATTGACAAGGTTTGGTTATATGAACCATTGGAAATGGCCATTTCTCCATTTTGAAACCCTATCACAACATTCACAGTAGCTAACCAAGGGTGTCCTAGGACTACAGGGTGTCGTGGTTTTTTAGGAGAAATAAAAATGAAATCGATAGGATATTTCCAGGAGGCAATGATGACTACTATGTCTTCTAGAGTTCCCATGGGTTTAATAATGGATTTATTTGCCAATTCTAAAATAATAGGTGTAAGATTCATCCCTTGCAATTGTAAAGATGTCAAGGTTTCAAAAGTCATAGGGTTAATTGTTTCTCCTAAGTCTATAAGGGTGCTTGGCAGAAGTAGTCCATTGATTTTGATGGTCACTATGGGATTTCCTGGTTCACTATATTTTAATGGTAAATCTGAGATCATCCTGGACATTTCACTCATGACTTTTACATTCTGGTTTTTGTGTCCTTTCCTTCCTGGCTTCTTAATACTCAAGTCTTTAATGATTTTAGTTAAGATTGGAATGTCCCTGATGGCTTGTAATAGCAGAATTTGAATACAAACATTCCTTAATTTTGATTCTAACTCATATTTGATTGGGATCTATTCCTTTTTAGCAAGTAGTCTTTTCAGGTAAGGAAGATCATTTGGTTGTACTTTTTATTTTTATTTTCCTTGTTGAACGTGATTTTCAGTTTGTTCTTGAGGGGCCTCTTCCCGAATAATGACAGTTGATTTTTCCTTATGATTGTTTTCCTAGATCATAGTTGAATCTCATTTATTAGGACAACAACGATCATATAGGTAGGAAAAGGTCGTACTTCCATATATTTTATAGGTTGAGGTTGTTTATTATGGTTGGGATTATCTATGGGTTGTGCAGGAAACAAAGTAGGACGAGGCAGGTTCAATGATGGTGATGCCTGCGAGGATGATGGGTTTGACAATGTAGGTAATATATGGTGGAAAAGAGGAAGAGGTAGAAAGCGTTGTTGATAATGATTTGGGGTTTAACCCTACTTATAAGGTTGAATGTTAAGATTGTAGGATGTACTAGGCATGCTTGAGTAGGGAGGTTTGTGGGATTTGTTTTTTTCTGAGTTTTATTGTGTCAAGTTGGTTACCAATAATGGTTAGGATATTAGTTTTGAAGTTTTCTAATAAGTCTCCTAATTCCACTCTAGTGACATTGTTGGCTACATATTTCTAGTTTCTTGGCACATAATCTTAGGAATTGTCACGAAGCTTGTTTCCTACAACATATCATCCCAGGAGTAGATGGTGTGTTCACCTAGGCTCATAAACCATCTAAGGGTTTCATATTTTAGGGTGGATGGGAATAGCCTAAGCTTATGTTCATCCTCGTAATAATTATAACTGCTACATAAAATTTCAAATTGAAATAAGAAGGCATCCAGGTCTTCGAAGGGCTTACCGTAGAAGAGCAAAAGAGATGCCATTGGTATGTTTATCATAGTGATATTAATGGCTACATAGAGAATAGGAAACCCAAAAGTGGTTTGTTCTTCTCCTTCTTCTTCTTATATTCCTCCCCTCGATCCTTCATGGTTCCCTCCTACTAGGTTATGATGTGGGCCTTCTCCTTCCCCTTGACGTTCCTTATTGTTTCTTCCAAATATGTTACGACATTGACCTTCTCCTTCCCCCCAATGTTCCTCATTGTTTCTGTTCTCTCCCTTTTAGTTGGCCATGTCTACTACAGGTTCTTGAAGAGGTCTGCTCATTATTACCCGGTCAACAAGAGGTAAGTGAAGGATGGTCCTCGCCATTAGTTTATTCTAGATCTATGACTGGTTCCTCTAATAAAATTCCTTTTGTACTCCAAAACATAATGTGTTTGAATGTTTCGTTGTCTTGATTCAGGATCTCCGTCTCCAAAGCCACTTTGTTGTCAGAACCTCTTTCTTCTTGCTTTATTCCTACATATCGATTAGTAGGATTAATGATTGGTGTGGTTGTTGGAAAAAAACTTGTAGGAAACTTTGAACTAGAAATAAATATGCCTTGACTATCCCTAGCCCTACTTCTACTTCTACGCATAAAGAAAAGGAAATAAAAGTTCAAATATAAGAAAAAGTGATCAAACTATGGAGCAACCCCACAATAGTGGATGTGTGGCTCTTCACTCACATCTTTCCGTACTCTCTCTTCCCTATGACTACTAGTAATACCCTTGAAACTCTGTAACAACTATCTTACCTGAACGAAAATAGAACTTCTCGACAACAACGCCAAAATGTTGAGAGTTTTAATTAGTGATTAAACCTCCTAATATTTAATTGTCAACCAGGACTCATAAGCCTGAGTTGTACTTTGTTTTTACCTCAATATTAATTTTAGAGTATATAATTTTCCTTGATAATGATCATCAAGTATAGAATGATGAAAAACACTTATGAATTAAGAAAACTAGAAATCATCTCATTCTCATAAAACATAAGAAATCTAAAGGAAATCAACTTAAATCAATTGTTATGCAACTAGCTCACAAAATAGATGAAAGAGACAGATCAATGACCTAAAACACAACCTCTTCGAGGGGGAATCCTCCTTTACATTACATAAATGAAAAATTATTGGATGATACAAATTACCATACCTCTTTTCTATATATAGGAGTCTAAGTCGTCACAATATAATCAAAGTCGACATAATAGTAATAATGTAAGGGAACATCAATAACAATAGTGGGCTTCTATGGGGCACAATAATAAAAATATGGGGACAATATGGGCACAAAATTAACAATAAGGGGTATAATGACATTAATAATAGGGGAATACACTAGTATTATAGGGATCTAAGCCCCTCTCCTTCAAAAAAATGTTTTCATTAACACTTGATTAGCTTTGGATGCTTTTGTATAATGTTTTGATCCTCCCATGTAGAATCTTCAGTGGGTAAGTTCTTCCACTTGATGAGATACTCTAAAATTGATCAATTATGCAGTTATCGAGTTCTTCTTTCTGTCACTGCTTGAGGTTCCAATATGATTTTTCCTTCCTCTTCAAGCCCTGGAAATATTGTTTGAACAAAGAGCTTGTCACCCATAACCTTCCCTAAGCATGAAACATGGAAAATTGGGTGCACTTGGGAAGATGCAAGAAGTTCCAATTTGTATGTCATAGTACCAATATTTTGCAACACCTTGTATGAACCATAATACTTTGGTGATAATTTATTATCGTTCTTAGCCTGATTGAGGGAAATTTGTTTGTATGGTTGTCATCGTAGAAATACCCAGTCACCTACATCAAAAATTCTTTCCCTGCGATGTTGATCTACCTGTTGTTTCATTCTATTCTACGCCAAAGTGGGGTTAACCTTTAAGAGTTGGAGAACTTTTTTTATTCTCGATGTGATCTTCCACTACTTGAACCTTAGGATTTTCTCTAAAATATGAATTGATGGACAATGGATTATATTCATAAAGCATTATAAATGGGGTCATTTTTGCTGCAGTATGGAAGGAAGTGTTATACCACCATTCAACGAGAAACCATTTGACCCATTGTGACTGTTTATCAGATACAAAGCAATGGAGATATCCTTCCAAATGTTTATTCACTATCTCAGTTTTCCCATCAGATTGAGGATGATAAGATGAGCTATGAGTTAACTAAGTACCCATAAAAGAAAATATTTTGATCCAAAAATTTCCAGTGAAAATAGGATCTCTGTCACTTACAATAATCTTTGGATTTCTACATAGAATTTGAATTGTTTCCATAAATGCAGTAGCAACTATACTAGATTTACATGGATGAGATAATGCACACAAGTGTGCATACTTGATAAGTCTAACAACTACCACCATGATGACACTCTTTCCTTTAGACTTGGGTAAACATGTGATAAAATCCATTGGAACCTCCTCCCAATGTTGACATGGAATGGATAAAGGTTGTAATATACTTAGGCTCTTAATTGTATCAACTTTATTTTGTTGGAAAACCAAACATTCCACCACAAAATTTTGAATATCATATTTAAGGTCATCCCAAAAAAAATCATTCTTAACCGTATGGTAAGTTATTAAAAATCCTAAATGCCCTCCTAAGGGAGATGTGTTCAATTCCCTAAGAATATGTTGTCTGAGTTGGGAATTGTTACAGAGGTATAAGCGATATTTGTAGCATAACAAATCATTTTTCCAGCTAAATGTATTCGATTTACTGGGACCTTGGTGCAGCTTTTGAATGAGTGCCAACACTTCTTCACCATTCTTGCATTCATACCTTGTTTCGTTTATCCAATCTTATTGGATAATATAAATTTCATAAAGCAATGCATCCACATCCTCATCTTTTCTTGAGAGTGCATTTGCAACAACATTTTTCTTCCCTTTTTTGTAGATGATTTCAAAGTCATAACCCAACATCTTTGTGACCCATTTTGGTTGCTCTTGTGAAGATATATTTGTTCTAAAATGTATTTAATACTATCATGATCTGTTTTTACCTTGAAGTGTCTTACCATTAGGTAAGGTCACCATTTCTTAAGTGCATGTAGTATTGCAAACATTTCCTTGTCATAAATAACTTGGTGTAAATATTTTCCTTTGATTGCATGACTTTTGAAAGTGATGGGTCATTCTTCTTGAATTCCATTTCTTGAGGCATCACATTCCCAATAAAGGTTTTTGTGAAATCTAGCATAGCTAAGACTGGTTCTTGGCACATTGCCTCTTTAATATGTTAAAAGACCTTTGTTACTTTTGGAGTCCAAGAAAATGCATCTTTCTTTAGTAATGTTGTTAGAGGTGCCACTATTCTCCCATAATTCTTAACAAACTTACAATAATATCCTGTTATCTCGAGAAATCCTCGTAGATTCTTTACAAATGTGGGGATTTTCCATTCCTTAATGGCTTTAATTTTGCTAGGGTCTACCTTAACACCTTCATGAGATACAATATGACCCAAATATTCCACATCTTGCACTCCAAAGAAAAATTTAGAGTATTTTTCATATAATTGTTTCTCCTCCAATATTTTGAGTAGTTTGTGAACATGTTGAACATGATCCTTTCTAGACTTGATGTAGAATAGTTTATCATTAAAAAAAACTAACACAAATTTTCTAAGGGTTTGATAATGGAATTCATCAAACCTTGAAATGTATAAGGTGCATTGGTGAGGTCAAAAGGCATGAGAAAAAATTCGTAATGACCATCATGAGTTCTAAATTTTGTTTTCAGAATGTCTTTAATCTTCATTCTGATTGGATGATATAATGAACAAAGGTCTAACTTGGTGAAGTAATTTCCCATGCAATTCATCCAATAATTCATCAATGATAGGAATGAGGAATTTATCTTTAATAGTGATATTTTTGAGCTCCCTATATTTTGGGTGCATGCACCATGATCCATCCTTCTTGTGCACACATACTACTTTAGTAGAGAAAGAACTTTGACTAGTTTGAATTATACTAGCCTCTAGCATTTCTGCAACCATATTTTCAATTTCAGTATTTTTGGCATAGAGATATCTATAAGGCCAGATGTTTGGAGGGACACTTCCTGGAATCAAATGAATAGCATGATCATGATCATGAATAGGTGAGAAGCCTTTGGGAGTGTCAAATACCCTGGAATGATTTCGCAAGGCTTTTTGGAGATCTGGATAAATAAATGACTCCAATGTGGGTACCTCTAGAAAACATAATTGTGCAATTATGCCTTGTTATTCATTCTTTAGAATATTTGTCATATTGTTAGAGCTTGTTATATTTCCTGGTTTCCGTATGATAGCCCTTAATTCAACTTCTTTTCCTTCTGAAACAAATTTCATAAAAAGTTCTTGAAAATTAAAAGTTATCGTACCCAAAGATTGTAGCAATTGGGCTCCTAGCACAACATCAGCACCACCCATTGGAATGGAAAGCATTGTACTATTCAAAACATATTCTCCCATGGATAGCTTGATATTATGTCACTTTTTAGAGAAATTAATGGCTCCACCATTTGCATCCATCACTTGATAGTCTGATTTTGGATATACGAATCAATTCAATTCCTTTCCTATCTTACAATGAATAAAATTATGGGTACTGCACAAATCAATCAACACTATTACCTTTCTCTTCTTTATATGTCCTTCTATCTTGATAGTTTGCGTAGTGGTAATTTTGACCAATGCATTAGAAGATATGGTTAGATTCATTTCTTCTTTCTCTAGGGTTTGTTCCTAGTGTTTATCCTCGTCTTCCGATGTTTCTTGTTCCTTTTGTTCCTCCTCTTCACAATGTATGTAAAATAATTTATTCTCATCAAACTTATGATCTTCAGTGTATTTTCTGACACAAAGCCATTTTTCTCTTTTTTCTTCCAATTGTTATGGTGTCAACCTTGCAGGTTTTGGAAAGGCTAGGGGAAGAAACACTTTCATCTTTATAGTTATCACTGGTAGCCTTCCTTGTTGCCATAATTTTTGTTTTTTTTTTTTTCAGTTTTTCTTGCCAAAATGAATGCATTTTCCAATGAATTAGGTTCTGAAAGGAAAAACTCATGTTGCATGTTATCCTTTAAATTCCCTATGAACAAATCAATCCTATGCTCCTCTATAATATATTTTACCCTTATATTCAATTTTTGGAAGTCCTCAATGTGCTCCACCATTGAACCCTTATGTTTGAGATCTATCAATTGGCTAAAAAAGGTGTTTATTTTTGTATCCTCATAATGTCCTATCATTTCTTCCATAAAAATTTACCTAGTGACAATTTGTTTATGAAGAAAAGCCATCGATACCATACAAATTGATTGGGTTCCAAATATAAATTTGCAATGTGTACCTTTTGTGTTCTTTGCACATTATGGAGATCGAAATATTGGTCCATCTGTAGTATCCATGTTACAAAATCCTTGCCATCAAACTTCCTCATATCGATCTTTGGAACATGGTGGGTCTTCAATACAACGTTAGAGTCTATGAAATCATGACTAACATTTATTTTCTTCTCATCATGAGTTTCCTCTACTACCCTTTCGACATTAGTAAGCATTTATTGTAGAAACTTTGTCAAACCTATCTTCAAATCTTTCATGTTTCCTTTAAGTTTTGCTTCTACACTATTCATATTAGCTTCCATGCCATCCATCATAGCTTCCATTCCATTATTTAAATGATCCATCTTAGTTTCAGTTACTTTTTGTGAAAGCGAAAGTTGTTGCACTAGGTCTCGCAATTTTTATATATCATGTTGCATTTCTTCCTCCTCTTCATGTGTCATAGTAGATATTTCATGTTTCTTACTAGCTGTTTTCGCTTTCTTTTTCTGGGGAATCAATGAATGATAATTATTCTTCACAATTCCCTTTCAGTCACTTCAAACTACCTTCCCAAACAAGGTTTTTTATTTTTATTTTTTTCGTGTTGTATGAGCTCGATCCTGAAATGTCGGTAACTTTGTAATTTTGGATCTCCAAGTTCTAAAATTTTGGCCTGTCATATCCCTCTGAGTCTTCTTTCCAAACCCCAAGTCTAGTCGCAATTGCATTCCAAAAGAAATATATATGTCCAATCTCCCTTTATGTCCTAATTATATGCGAGTTCAGTAGCATGAAGTTGTACGTTGTGTCATGTAGCACTGTTTCGACCTTAGGTTCTGAAAATGATACCAAACAAACTATAATCTATCAGATTTGTGTCATTTTTTACTAAATCTAAATCAGAAGCTCATATAGAAAATTATGATGATTTTCCAAACGTGACCTGTTTGTGATCCAATTCAGGATCCTGTAAAAGCCCTAAATTCCTCAGTTCATATCTCAGAAAATATAGTGATAAAATACCTGAATTTTGGTTAGTGGTTCATCACGAACTCGTCTCAATTAGGTTTTAAGTTTGGCTTTATAAGCTTCGTGGAAATTTTTTTATAGAAAACATTCCATTATGACCTATTTGAAGTAGTGAAACCGTAGAATCCAAAGGTCTGATACCAATTATTATGCAACCAGCTCACAAAATAGAAGGAAGAGATAGATCAACAACTTAAAATGTAGCCTCTTCAAGGGGGAAACCTACTTTACATTACAACAATTCTATGTATAGGAGTTTAAGGGGTCACAATATAATCAAAGCCGACATAAAAATAACAATGTAAGGGCACAACAATAATAATTGTGGGCTTCTATGGGGCACAATGATAATAATATGGGGACAACATGGGAAAAAAATAACAATAAGGGGTACAATGACAATAATAATAAGGGACTACACTAGTATTATGGGGACCTAACATCAATCCATTAAATTTCTTACTCTAAATCTATGCAATCAAAACACAAACTTACTAAAACCAAAGGCTTAATGAAATTAACTCCAAGTACAAATATTAAGCAACGCTTTAAACTTCTAGATATTTCAAGAACCAAGCATACTACCTTTACTTGGGAATGAAACACATTCAAACTTCACTTTAAATTCAATCACAAATATCAAAACGATGTTATTTAAGTGCAGTTACCTCTTAGGCATGTACAAGTAGGGTTTAGGGAGTGATGTAGGTGATAGGGTAGGTAGCAGGAGTACTTTCATAATTAAAAGATGTTGAAAGTAGGGATAAGAGGTAGAAAATTGGGGATGAAAATGGGCTCCAACATCCCCCTATGAAAAGTCAAATGCATTTCCTGATGCATGTTGCCATAGTATGCCAAAAATAGAACTGACATGGTAGCAAAAGAAACTCTGGTCAAAGTCCAGTGACCTTAACGAAGACATCTAACCCATGCTTAATTGGAATAGAACACTTCTTAAACTAGAAAGCAAACTCTTAAGCACTTAGCTTTTTGGTCTATTTCATCTAGGCGATTTTCTAACATAGCAATTGCTTGTTTTTCCACTTTAGCACATCATTCAGTGAATACAACAAAAGATTAGTTTCTCTGATCTAATGCATAACTTTTGTGACATATTGAAATAAGACTTGATACTTGTTTTCTTACATGGGAAGTTTAATAATCTTTCTCTGCAACTTCACTAAACGAATCGTCAAGTTTTAGTCTTCTATAGGAGTAAGATTTTTCATGGGTGTTGTCAATTGTCGAGAGGCACTACCCCCTAGTGTGTTTCTATGACCTTTCTCTCGTGAGGAAGCTTTTTGAACTTCTCTTTTGACCTTTTGACTAGGATTCTTGCTAGGCGAGGACTGAATAGGGGATCGTGTTTCCAAATATTGTCTAATGTCAAAGGGGATTTGCGTTGTAGATGCTAAAACAATACTTTATTTAAGGGAAGAATGCAATTCCTTACCATCTGAGTCATGTGAGGAAATAGCATCAATACGCCTATAATTTATAAGTTTAGGAGTCTTAAGATTGTTCATGCTTCTAGTTCTTCTGCAGCCTTGGATCAAAGTCTCTGCCTTGGACATTGCTAGCACTTGGGTTGGAAAAAGAGATTTCCTCAGCTTAGGCTTTGGTTCAATCCCTGCACAAGCTTCAAAAGCTTTTGATGCATGTTCTTCAACTTTTGACCCTACAATATCAACTAGCTGAGGACGGTCTTTACTACTGCTGCTCCACTTATTACTTCACTTACTTGCCCTTCGAGCTTTTGAAGATGTCCCCTCTTCCATAGTATTAGAAAAGGGTGTCAATTTATGAGGGGTTTTGGCAGTAGGAGAGATAATGTTATTTGTATGATTATGCGCCACTTGGCAATGTTGTGAAAACGTCTCTCTTCTATGATTAAGTGACTATCCAACCAACTGTTGCCGACTTTTGGATTGAGTCTCTTCCCCATTATAGTTTTCAATTAGGACGTCTTCCCAAGGCCTCCGCCACTTTGTAAGCTTAGAAACAACTATTATTTTAGTAAGCCTGTGGTGATAAAACATTGTCTTAGGGTTCCCGCTCATTGATTGTAACCCTCAAGACATTTTATGCAAGCTTAATTCCTAGAAATGAAAAATATTGATCTTTCTATCTTCAACAAAATGTGATAATAGGAAAATATGATATAAAAGAACTATAGCATACCTTCCCTCATAGGGAAGAAATCATTGCAACATGGTGATCAAAGGGTGTCATTTCTCTTCGATACAACTTCGTAGTATACCTTTCATCCAGCTGATTGACTGAAGGTTGGCTTGAGGAATGAAGCACATTTTGGAATATGTAATTTCCCACCCTTGAAGAATTGTTCACCCACATAGGGTAACCCTATAGCATGGCTAAGAGACTCCTCTGTAACTTTAAAATTAAAAATACCAACTTTAACATGCTCTCCATCAAATTTCTCTACAAATTCCAGGACTAATTTATTATTATATCCTCGAAAATTTCTTAAAAATGGAAACCATCCCCGCTTTTCGGGAACTCCTTTGAATTGTTGATACTTAGAGCTACAGTAAAATTGGCCAAAGGTCAGGTCATGGTGATCGTTTCCCATGCCTATGTAAAACCATAATTTCTGAATCGAACTTAAAACTTTTACTCTTTGCCTATAATACTGATATAGGAATAGAATTCCCTTATGATTGGCAAACAAAATGGTTGCCTTGATGTTGATGAGAATTGTTTGCATCTTGTCGATGACTCCACCCTCAACATGTTGATTATGTCACCCTCATCATGCCTCCGTGGGAATGGTTATTATAATGGCAGGGTAGTACAAGGTTGAAGGGGTGATAATAGCCACGGTTGAAATGTGGTTTAAGTGGAGATGTTTGATAATGATTAGGACGACAAGGAGTATTTAACATGAGCCGAAAGGGTTGAGAGGGGTCTTTTAGGGAATGATGACAGGGATAAGGTAATGATCATAGGACAAGGAGTGTAAGGGCTTGGATATGAAACAAAGGGTAGAAATGATTAGGGAACCCGCGGTTGCATATCACTAGACAAAATTTTAACTATTAACAATTAAATCTCAACAAATTATGAGCACATACCTTACTAACTAAAAATGATTTAGCATGTTGAGCTGTAGAGATCGACCATATTTGGTTGATACACTTCAAAGTGTTCTGCATATTCTTGCATTGGCCAGAAATCTAATTTCTGTAAGCAAGATGGATGGTGCAGGTTTAAAAACAGTGTGCGAGAAGTACATGTGCAAAATGGGTTGGGGAGAATTGGTATTGATGCAGAGAGTTAGAATTGGAACTCTGTACAAGCTGCAAGGTGGCATTGTTATTGATGGGTGGAACAATTTTGTGTATGTGGGAAGAATAATCGGGTGAGTTTTTCCTCTAGTAGTAAGAGGGCGAAATAGATATTAGACCTTGTACACAGCGATGTGTTTGGGCCTATGAAGGTTCCACCACTGGGTAAGTATGTGTACTATGTATCATTTATATACGAATTCTCAAGGAATACGTGGATATATTTCCTTAAGAAGAAATCTGAAGTCTTTGACAGGTTTAAAGAATTGAAGGCTCTGGTGGAAAACTAGACAGACAAGAAGATAAAGGTGTTGAGGACAGATAACGATGGAAAGTTTTGCAGTAAGGAATTTGAAGAATTCTACAAGAAGTGTGGTATAGCACAGCAGAAGACTACTCCATATACACCTCAGCAAAATGGAGTTGCAAAAATAATGAACAAGACATTTATGGAAAGGGCAAGAAGCATGGTCAGTGGTGCCAGATTAGGATAGGAATTCTGTGCAGAGGTAGTGGAGACAACATGCTACCTGGTCAATAGATCACCTTCATCAGCGTTGGAGGATAAGACTCCATAAGAGGTATGTACTGGTAAGAAACCCTCTCTTTC
>APFE030783649.1:0-22867 GCA_000404065.3 Pinus taeda
AAAAAAAAAAAAAAAAAAAACCTCTGGTAGATAAATCTAGCAAGGGTAAACAAGTTACTTTTGAGGACGATGAAGTTGAATTGATGGTGAACCATATGTTGCCATTACTGAAGATGACATTGGAACTGAGAAGAGCCATAAAAGACCAAAAGTAACAATGCCCAAGAATAAATCTATTGGAAATGTTATGACCAAGAAAAGTAAAGTTGAAGATTTTGTAACAGTCGTTATCAACAGTCAAGAACCTAGTGAAACTTCAAACGAAAGCAGAGAAATCATTACACCGGGAGCTGATTTAAAGGATGGCATTATCAAAACAAAACAAAATTCCATTCGAGAGAATTTGACAAAGAGAAACTTAATTTATGGTGGTCGTACATTTCAGCTTAATGTCAGGCAAACCTATAAAGCAAGTGAAGGACAATGTCAATATCAAGTTAGAAAGCCACATCATATGCATGTTCACAACTTGAAGACATTGATGAAGTACAATCCATATGCTCATGTGGTTAGTTATGTGCGTCTTGTTGATCCACTTCAAGTTCCCAACAAAGAAGAATTTGATAAGTCAAAATGTTTTGAATACAATTATTATGTGCTTGGGGGGAACCATTCTGTAGAAGCTCAAAGACAATTGATGGAGGAATATCCTAATAACACACGTTTTGAAACAATGAAATGTATCATTTACGCTGGTTTATCAGATACAGAAGCAAAGTTAATGGCATGGGATCATAATTCAGATAATCAATATAGGATGTCTATGACTTTCATCCAAAGGGTTAGATTTATTCATAGTGAATTCGAAGAAAAATGTGGTGGGGATAGGATAAATGTTACTGCAGATTTCCGAAAGGAATGTTGTATGGAAATAGGCTATCAAATTGAAGAGAAAGCCAATTCAAAAGGTGGAAAATGCAACAAAATAGTGATTTATTCAGAGTTGTTGATAACATTTTCCAATTGGCATTTAGAACTGGAGATGTTTGGAAGCTGATTGATGATATTTTTAGCATGTGGGAAGACATTGCCATTAAAAAACAGAGGATCAAAAAGTCTAAGCCATTGATATGTGGCAACAGTAAATTAGCTCCTGAAATGAAGCAGCTTCCAGACGATATGACTATTAGACCTTGGAGGGCAATGCAAGGAGTGAAAAATGAAAAAATTGTCAAAACAATATTATCTCGTGTGAGGTCAGGGGAATTATCATTGGAAAAAATGTCTGAAGAATTTCAAAAGTAAGTTTGTTGAATTATTTTTATTTATTTCTAGATTATAATTATATTTTAAATAAAACATGTTGTTCTTGGTAGTATTTGTTATACTATCTATTATATTAACTTTGTTCAGCTTTATCTATGCAGTCACAAAGTTTACATGAAAATTCAAGAACAAATGGTTAGATTGTTGAATGAAGATAGTTGGGATAATGTCGTACGCAACTATCCAGATTCAAGTTCTACATCAACATTAAAAGCTTTTTATCTTGCATTTAGAAAGGTATCTTGATTTATACATTCATTTTTATTCACCTGTGTACTATTTTTAATTTATAACTTACACATATATTTGTTTATTTTATAAAATATGAGAAAGGATGATAATGGAGCACCAAATAGTTTCAAAACCTTTATTGAAAAATAAAGATCGAAACACTGAGGAAGCAACGTATTAAGAATGTTAAACTTGATCCAACTCTTAATCATTTCATTTGGAATTGGCTAGACACTATTCAATATCAAGTAATACAAGGCGACCGTGAAGACATTGCCAAACTCATACCTAAAAGGAATTATGCCCTAGTCATTGCAGATATTCCCCATGGTTTCAATATTCCAAACATTGACTATGATAGTGACCCTTATACTTATCAAGCTCTTAGTAAAGTGGTTGCAGGATTTGTAGAAGTCACGCCATCACCATTATGGAGATTTGTGACATTTCATTCAGACACACAATTGGCAGTGATATTGTTAAGCGTCAAGGGGAAAACAAATTCAAGGATGTAGCTTACATGGTAAGACGTTTAAAATGTATATTTGATTAATGTTGAAAAATTTATTTATGTACAAGTTAATTGAACTTTTACTATTTCATGTTACAAGAAAAAGTCAAACCTTCTTAACAATGAATCAACTATTTATAAATTATTGTGAGTTCATTCATATTGATAGTTGGGCAAAATATGATATCTATATGTCTATGATTTTTAATCAGGTAGATGGAAAGAGTCATAGCCAAATACTGACTTATGATGTTGCTGTGAGAAAAATAACATATGAAGACAAAGAAGAAAAAGGACAGATAGTTAACATTTATCAAAAACCACAATTATTAATTAACTATCTTATAGACATCTGTTCAAATGAAGGAGATTGGGTTATGGATTTATTTTCTGGCTCAGGTAAGTTTTATTATATGGAATTGAATTTCAATATGTTATTTTTTAATTAATATGTCATTGTACTAATTTACTTCATTATTTCTTTAATGCTTGATAATTAGGTACAACACTAGCATGCTGCCTTCAAAAAGGAAGAAATTGCATTGCAATTGAAAAAGATCCATTACAGTGCAATTTCATTCAGTAAGGAATTAATGCTCTTCAATTTCTTCCAGATGCAATGCAAGAAATTGGGTTGAAGAAAGGGGACTTTAGTGAATCACATGTGGCAAAAGAGGCAAAGGAACCCCAACCAACATTACATGGGATGTTTGGAAAGACATACATTGGGAGATTCGTAGACATCAAAGGTCCATTACAAGACAAAATGAGCAAAAGGAAGCAGAAAATATTGTGGAAGAAGACAATGATGAAACTCTAGAAGATGAAACATTGTGATTTTCGCATGTCAATTGTAGCAAAAAATTATCAAAACGTGTAGTTTTTTAGTTATATTTATATTAAAAATGGCTAGTTTTATGTCCATTGTTAAAACATATTGTTTTTTAGAAACAATTATTTCTTGTGGATTGAAAAATTAATTAATGATGTATAAATATGTAGAATATCAAAAATTCAAAATATCGATAATTAAGAGAAGTAAATGAATATACTAACATAAATTTTATCAAAATCATCTAACAATCATGGGTTCTAACACATTTATATTTTATGGTGTTCATTTGCACCATGATCCTCAATTGTCAATTTCACTTTTATCTCTCACACATCCTACATTTTGACATTATTTTCTCGATTTAGTTTAGGGTTAATGTTTTTCTTGTGATTGATTTTTTTCCGAGAGATTAAAAACTATCAATTCAATTGAGGATCATATTTTGTAACTTTATGTAAATATAAAAAAATGTTTTCCAAGTTAGGCTCTATTTTTAAACATGTTTGATTAAACATTATAATAATCCAAAGTATGTTGAATCTTAGCATCGTGTGGAAAGGAAATATGAATATTATAATATCCTTCTTATTTCATTTTATCATTTCTTGTATATTCTATTATATTTCATTTTTTCCACTAAAAACGTTGAGGGTATCCTAGATTATAATTCATCAAGTTTAAATTTTATAATTCGAGATACCTTCCCTCCAAGTTTAAATCATGTCTCCCTTCACTATGATGCTTGCCTTTTATTTGGGTGTGCATCACACTTCTTCCTCTAGAGCATTATGCCTCATTCCTCTCTTGGAAACTATCACACTTGACTATCTCCATAGTGAATTAAGGAGTATTTGTGTGGTTCTTTCATCACTTCATAAAAAATTCAACCTTTCTTTTAGTAGTGCAATTAGTTAGTATTATTCAAGTGATATTATCAAAATTTATCTAGAGAATCCTATATTGTACTATAGTTTCATTAACATTGTTAAATGGCGGCGAGTTTTCCACTTGTTGTTGGTAAAAATAACTGCCATTGGTTGGTTATTACAAACATGGACGTAATTTCCACTCGTTGTTGGTAAAAATAACTGCCATTGGTTGGTTATTACACACATGGAGGTAAAAGGTTTGTTATGGTAATTTTGATAGTGCAGGCCATTAAATTTAACATGAAACATCAATGACACTTAAGAAATTTATTTTCTCATTATTTAGCTAATTTGGTTAACACGTGATAATGATATGCAATCATGTTGATGGTAGACACCATACACTATCAATGATTCTACCTAGCTAGAGTATTCTTCTCTTCTTTAATTATACTCAAGTTAAATGAAAAATGCAACAATTGGAAACATGTGTGGTGTTGTATCCTTCAATTGTGTGGGGACATAGAGTGTGAGATATGACATGCAAAACATTTGTTTGTGTCATGGAATTTTTATTTTTTTGTTTTCTTGTACTTTTACATTTGTGAAAAGTCACACCTTTCCTAGGATTCCTTAAATATAATTAGTATTTGGCTAGTCTTCTCACCTTTAAACTCACTCTACATACATCATATATATTTGATGGTAACAAAGTTAGAAGAGTGATGGGTGTCTTCCCCATTTAACTGTGAGGTTGACACTTTAATGGGTGATTTTAGGTGTATTCTTTATCTTCCTCCTCCACTGGGGCACATCCAACATTAGTGCACATGAATATGATATGCATGGAAAGGATGCGATAAAATAATAGAAATCATGAAATCTATTTTTTTTTCTTTATGTTGAGAATACTTCAAGTGTTGAAGTGAGTGGCCATTAGAAAAATGTTGAATACTCAAAGGCCCAAGGAATAAGGATGTTGTATTATCTTTCAATTTATGTGTGACTCACACAATTGAAGCATTGTGTTAGCATATGATTTGAATGAATAACTAGGGTCATAGCCGTGGTTTTCAAATAGATTCAATGACCATGGGTAGCATAAAGAAAGAGGAAACCATATACTCCTATTGGGAAACATCTTACAACATAATAACATAAAAAACATCTACAAGTTAGTATGTTTAAAGATACAATCTCTAAACTCCAAATAAGCATATGTACTTAGCATTAATATAGGTATTTATCATGATTGAATTAACACCATGAGAAGGAAATGCCATGGTGTCTAGAACTTTCAGAATTCCTATAAATATTTTACTCTTATTTATTTAATATAATTATAGGGATAACTAAGGTAGGACAATGTAAAGGGACCATGATACCACAAGTGGATTAAGGTGATGGGATCCAAGGGAATCCTATATGCCTAAACCCCTATGTTACTTTTTTTATTAATCTTGATATTTTAACCTTCAGATTTATTGGATCTAGTCAATAATTGAACCTTGGAAATATTGAGAGTGTAGAAAACTATAGCCTCAACTCAACCACCATCTCCTAATTTATTAGAAAATGTGCTCCCTAAAATCTATGAGACTTATTCTCATATCTTTTGGGAAGCTAATTCAATTTGAGAAAATATGCCTTTTACATGGAAATGGATTCATTTTTATTCCTTTAGAAATTGATTCATTGATTATTCATCCATTCACTCTAGGGGAAGGAAATTAATATTTGATAACCAAGAATAAAAAAACTTGCTATTAGAGTAATTATTATTTGGACTTTTCTATGCGCATATTGAAGATCTCTAGAGGGAGAATATTTATAATGGATTCTGCAGTAGAGGAAGAATATGCCCTTATGTTATATCAGTAGGTATAATGGGTGCCATATAGTTGCAATGCATGTAATAAAATTAATAGTGAACATGATGAAATATCGAATTGGACCTTTATATGCACATACTAAAGAGCACTACATGGATAATACTTATGAAGGACGATTGGATAGAGAAATAAGATCTCCTTGTTTTATGTGTAGGTATTGTGGGTTGCACAGAATATTTCTATCTTTATAAATCATTACAATAAGATATTTTGTTGAGAAACTATATCTTACCTAAAATAACAATTTTCTCTACGTTATCCTTGCATTTCCTCTTTTCCTTAGTAGTATCATATCTTTTCTAGGGGGTGAAATGTTTTATGAATATCAATTATCATAGAGCCTAAGGTTAGGTATAAAACTGCTTAGAATAAATCAATTTCTTGGTTTTTAAATTTGAAGAATAAATAGTTTTTTTATTTTCTATAATTCCCTATTATAGAAAATTGGGTATGAGTTGGAATTATTAGAGCTCCAGAATATTTACAGTTTACTAAATTTCCTTTCCTAGTTATCACTATTTCAAAAGCTTTCTTTTCTATTATGAAATTTAATTATTCATTCGAAGTTTTCTTTTGAAAATATATCATAGTTGGTAGAGTTTAATCACTAAAGAAGCATATGTTACTTCATTATTTATAAATAGTAGTATGCAAAATAACTTAGATAACCATAATGTAGATATTATAGTACAATCTTAATAGAGCGCAAGGATTATTTTTGGATTTCTTTTCAGTTAGTTTGATACTAATCTTCTATAAGATTCACAATTATCTATAGTTAGTTATGAGCACACAGTTTTGTTTTAAATTTCATAGATTATAACTTATTCTTGTTTACTTTCTGATTAAATAGGGGTTGTACCAAGGTTGTTGACTTAGTTGACTTTTCTTGGGGAATAACCCTAGGCCTTTGCTAAAAAGAAAATAAAGAAAAGAACCCTTTGCATATATTACTGCCAATGTTATATAAGGGCAACCACAATCATTGTGTTCTCCTTTTTTAAAGAAAGAAAAACAAACAATCCCCATCTCTTTGCCGAAAACTATCACAAATGCTCATTAATTAACTACAAACGTGTTGAGTAGTTAATACAAAAAGTGAAATTAAATAGCACTTATTTGTTTTCTTTGTTCGTGTTCGATTATTTGTTAAGCCACAAAACTATTGGGAATGAATGCTCCTCCCAACCAACTAGATCAATCTTATCAATGTTTCTCCTCCTTCACACCCAAAATAGTTTTAGAATAGTGATCAGTTTAAGTTGATCTTTCAATGATCATCTGGCCCCAATTAAGATTGGTTAAAATTCCATAATCTAAACATTCAAACCTCAAATGGAACCCATTGGACAACTAGCTCAGAATTCCATAGTCTTCTCTCTTCTTACCTTAGGTTCATCATTACCCTTGACTTTCATTTTAAAAGTTGTACTCTAAAGAGAAACTTCCATACTCATAATTATTCAACTACCTAAGTGTGAGCCTCTTTAGCATTGTTTCCCATTTATGATTTCAAGGTCATCATATTTATGAAATTAGTAAATAGAAATATATCTCTATGTCAAATATTATTTTTTTCTTTTGCATTAGGGTTGAAATTTGATAAAAAACCAGCCCGTCAAATTTGATGTTCTTTTAGAATTTCCAACCTGTTTTTATAGTTTCAAGGAAGATTTTTGACGGTTTTATAATTTTTTACCCTATATTTGAAAGGAAAATCACCCAATGATGGATAATTTTCCCGGCAAATTCCAACACTGTTTTCATGACCCTCAAAGTAAAAGAATGTTTTTTAACAGTAGTAAACCAATATTTACAAACTTACATAAGTTCTCTCATAGGACTTTTCATGCTTTCATTCATGGAAGAATAAAAAGTAGGTATCTGACGAAAGTAGGTATTTGACAAAGTGTGCCAGTATCTATATATATATAATAATATATAATATATATATATATATATATATATATACTAATATATATATATAATATATATATATATATATATAATATATATATATATATATAGTCAAATACCTACATTTCATGCCTTAAAATCCATGGCAACGATTTCTCAATAAAAACATAAGAGTGGTAATTCCGGAGCAAGCAGGAAAACCGACCAACTGAACATTTACTAGAAATTATTTTATTTTCGACAGCTATATGAGCTATGCTTTTATTAAAGTACCAATGCAAGGCGAGAAGTCAGAACAACCACGAGTCCATGTGCCCTAGGTTCGGCGAATCTAGTAAACTTTTCAGAAAGACCCAATTCCTCCCAATCATCTCATCAGGGAGCCTCTAGTTGAAACAGTGCACTAGCTGTGTCACTCCAAATTCGACAAGAAGCATTCCCAGCAACTCTCCCATGCATCATCTCACTCGTGCTCCGAATGGCATCCACTTGAAGTTCTTAATTGTTTCATCTAGGCAGTCACCATGCATGAACCTCTCTAGTACGAACCGCTCCTGATCCTCCCATGACTTTGGGTTCCTTCCGATTTCCCAAATGTTTATGAAAGCTTGGGTGTTTTAGGGGATGTGATAGCCCAACACTTTGCAGCTATATATAGAATTGTGGGGAATGGCAAGTGGCCCTGGTGGGTGGAGTGTAAGATTTTTTCTCACCACAACTTGTCAATAAGGAAGGCAAGGAAGATCAAATTCACGCACCATGCGCTCCAGTCCAACAACACGTTGCAACTCGTCCTAAAGCTTGTTGAGCACTAGTGGGTTACTCAACAATTCAGACATTGCCTACTCTATCCCACACCCGATTTGTCTGTGCCAGCGTCCAACATATCCTGTCACCATCATTATGATATCAATACAACATCATATTATTGGAATAGGTTTTCCGATTTAAAATTATGGATGGTTAAGAGCTTTTTAGAAACATTTATTATTTTTAAAAAAATTGTAGTGTAGGTTTAATAATCTTTTACATACATAGAGGACAGACCTTATATTGTCTCGTGTAATTTGTAATTCCATATCTTTATCTGCAGATGCTACAAGTAAAACATCTAACAAATCTCGCGAGACATTGGTCTCATTCTGTGCAATGTGTTCTTCTATTATTTTATCTAGCAACATGTCTTGAGTGTTGTGGATGCTTTTGAGGCAGTGGTTGAGGCCTTGCAAATCCATCCAAGCCAAGTATGGTATGTAATCTCCAATATTAAAATCACCTAGCAGCAGAATAGTTTTCTTTACCATTTCCTTCACTCCTCTATTTTCAATGAAGTCATAGTCAAAATACTTTCTACCGAAAGTCATTCTACAAATTATATCATTGGTAAGGGGCCTCACAGTTTGGCCAATGTTTACCAGATGGTCTAAATTAATAATAACATAGCGAATCATAGCAGAGGCAAGCAAGGTTATCTCCAGTCCTTTATTGATTCATTGTATTTTTCATGTCAAAATTCATATGGAAAGTTCCATTTTGGAATCAACAGCTACATAATTTGGCCTGTAACTATGAAGAATGACTTGGAAATCAATTGTTGTGCAAATTTATAGTTTGGAAAAATTTTGATTTGATGGAGATCCTATTGTGTTAACAGTTTTATTGACTCATTTCTATTATAGGTTAATTAAATGTTATGAATTTGTTTCAGGATGAAGCTTAAGAAAATAGAAATGGACTGCGAGCTTCTGAAGAGATATAATGAGGCACTTATAGAAGAGAACATAAAACTTCACATAGAGCTGGAAAATCTGAAAGCTTTAAAAATGTTGCCACCTCTTAGGCCTGCGTCAACCGTTACCATGTGCCCCTCCTGTGAAAGAGTTTCAATGGTTGACAATAGTAGCCGCTTTACTTTGTTGAAATCTGGGTCTATGTTTTTAGGCAGCTCTTTCCGGCAATGAATTGTCGAGTATTGATTAGAGTTTCTTTACCCATAGTCATTGTTTAGCAATGGTGGACACCATCGCTTTGTCAAACATTTTAGGTTTTCTCTAAAGGTTCACTTTATGAAACATTTGGAGTTTCAATATATTTTTTATTAACTGACTTCGGTTTAGAAAGCGCTCAAGTCTCTGTTAATTTATTGAATGAGATGAGGCATCTTGATAAACCAGGGAACATATAGTTGTACAGAGTGGGAGTCTATGAAATAAACATTGTATGTAAAATTCAAATGTTTATGTGAGATCATCTCTTTCTCTGAACCTTCTTGTGTTTATGAATTTTCTCCTTTTTTTATTATCAATCTAAACATGTATAATAATCATTTTCATTTATTATTATTTTTAATAAAATACAATGACAATTTCTCTATTCATGCTCATAGTAAAAGTAAAATTCATCGTTATCGCTAAAAGCAGTACTTATTGACTAGTCAATGCATGCATATTAATGCCTACTTAATAAATATCATTAAAATATTGTTTCATGTTTGAGTTATACAACATAGGTAGGACACATGAAAATATTGTTATTGTAAAATGACTTAATAAATAAAAGACCGTTTTAGCTTATTTTATCGTTATTTTAAAAATGTTATAAATTTATAATTTTATTAATCATTGTTAATTTTTTTTAAATTTAATTAATTTTATTAATCATTGTTTAGTTTGAACAATACAACATATTTCTATTGATGATCTTAAACCTGTTAAAAAACTTAAAGTTTTTGTAAGCTCGAACCACTCATCTTGAGACACTTATAATGTGAGTTTTACCCTTTAGTGCCCCTAGTTCTAGCCTTCAAGTCCCAACACTTATACATGGAGTTTTGTGCTTTTTAAAAATGTTTACAGTGTGAGATCTATCCTTTAGTGCCCCCAGTCCCAGTGCTAAAGTCCCAGCACTTATACATGAAGTTTTGTGCGTCTAAAGGGTTAGCGAAGGTTCTATAAATGTTAATGAGAGGGTTTTAGTCCCAATAGGAAGGATTTGAAAGCAAGGCTTTAACAAAGTATTTTTCCCTTCGGTTTATTAATTCCCAATGGTTTATAATATCAAATTATTGGTTTTCTTCGTTCTTCAAATTTTTAATATTAATAATTCCTTGGGTTCAAATGAAGCTCTAGAGAGGAAGCGAAGTGGAAATTTGCAGAGGATTGAGGCTTAGAGAGAATTGAGCACCAAAATAGTTGAAGAAAGAAACCCTGAGGAAAAATAAAAAACATAGAGAAAACACTGAAGAATTAATTAAAGTCGATTTAAAGGGACGAATGAACAAGTGTGGTTTCAGTATACGGGAACCATTGGATCTTATAGATCAATGACGTGACGACAAAGAGTGAGAACTGTCGATCTAATAGATCGACGGTCATCGCATGGTGAAGGAGCGTAGGAGTTAACACAAAGAAAAGGTGCTTTATAACCTTAGGCGGTATTTCGGGCGAGGAATAGATGGTCAGTGGTTTGAGCATTGATCAATTGTTTCCATACATATCATGACGTATGGCAAAGAGTTGGAGTGGGGAAACCACTTTATCGGGCGATTAACCCTCGTCTGTGTGGCCAACCCAAAACCAATGTGAATCGTTGGATCCTTTGGGAGAAGATCAACAACAGATAAGTATTGCAACATACAAAGGAGTGGACCCGATGGTGTTATGTGGCACAATTAATAAGTTTTGAGATCCGAAATTGCATTATTTCATATCAGATGCGATAGAGGTCTTTGTTAACAAAACCCGCAGAGAATCGTGATTGTGATAAGCAAAAAGTTAAATCTCAAAAAGAATGCCAAGGCCATACCAAGGTGGAAAAGGTGGGGTAAGAGTATATTTCCTTTGTAAATGGTTTATTAAGAATGTAGCGTCGATAGAAGGTTTAGGCACTAAATATATATGTAACCAAGGTTTAAAGAGGAAAATGTTATATATGCGTGGCTAAAGGGTTAGCGAAGGTTTTATAAAGGTTAATGAGAGGGTTTTAGTCCTTATAGGAGGGATTTGAAAGCAAGGCTTTAATAAAGTATTTTTCACTTGGGTTTATTAATTCCGAGTGGTTTATAATATCAAATTATTGGTTTTCTTGACTCTTCTACTTTTTAATATTAATAATTCCTTGGGTTCATAATCCCTTGAGGTTTTAGTGTTAATCCCTTGGGTTTATTATATCAATCCTTTGGGTTCATTATTCCCTTGTGTTTATATTATAAAATAAACCATGTTTATTTCAGCGTTTGTAGTATTTATATTTGGGTTTACCAATGTTTGGTTTATAATATTAGTCCCATGCTTGAATGTCACATTTTGACAAAGATTGTCTTACCATGAAAATAAAACATGTTTATTTTAGTGTTTGAATATTTATATTTGGGTTTACGAATATTTGGTTTATAATATTAGTCCCTTGGGCTTAATATTGTTCCCTTGGGTTGAAAATCTCTTGGGGTTTTAGTACTACTCCCTTTGGTTTATTATTCATTTGGGTTTATAATATCAAAATTTGGGTTATTTTATTTCCTTAGGTTTATAATATAAATCATAGCTAAACATGGTGAACCATGTTTGAATGTTACATTGTGACAAGGATTGTCTCACCATCAAAAATAAACTATGTTTATTTTAGCGTTTGTAGTATTGATATTTGCCTTTACTCCATCTGAAGTTTATAATATTACTCCCATGGGTTTAATATTATTCCCTTGGGTTTTGGTATTAATCCCTTGGGTTTTTTATTAATTTGGGTTTATAATATCAATCCCTTGGGTTTATTATTCCCTTTGGTTGATAATATAAATCATGGTAAACCATTGTCAATCACAATCAAACATCGTCAACCATGGTTGAATGTCACATTGTGACAAGAATTATAGTCTCATCATCAAAATAAACCATGTTTATTTTAGTATTTGTAGTATTTATATTTGGATTTACCAATGTTGGTTTTATAATATTAGTCGCTTGGTTGAATGTCACATTTTGACAAAGATTGACTGACCATGAAAATAAACCATGTTTATTTTAGTGTTTGTAGTGTTTATATTTGGGTTGAACAATGTTGGGTTTATAATATTAGTCCCATGGGTTTAATATTATTCCCTTGGGGTTTTCGTATTAATCAGTTAGTTTTATTATTCCTTGGGGTTTATAATATCAATGCCTTGGGTTTATTATTCCCTTAGGTTTATAATATCGATCATGGTCAACCACTGTCAATCATAGACAACCATGGCCAACCATGGTTGAATGTCACATTGTGACAAGGATTCTCTCACCATGAAAATAACCCATGTTTATTTTAGTATTTCTAATAATTATATCAGGTTTTACCAATGTTGGGTTTATAATATTAGTCCCTTCAGTTTAACATTATTTCCTTCGGCTCATAATCCCTTGGGGTTTTAGTATTGATCCAAAATGGATTTTGGAGAAACCTCTAAGTCTAAGTGTTCCTCACAGAGGAAAATGAAAGTCCAAGGATGTTCCTGGATATGGTCCCATTGAAGGGATATTTTCCTTATGAATCTAATGCAACTTGAATGGGCTAAAATGGACTTATGATGAAGAAGTTATCGCAAAAAGAAGATGCCCTTTTTCTTTGGAAAAAGAGGCAAAATCCCCTAAAAATGGAAAAAAAACCATTATAAAGGGAAATCGCATCGGAGATGGTCCAAGAGGTCGACTTAAGTAGAAATGGAAGAGACCCCCGGTTGTCGATCCCCAACATATCAGGTCGGAGGTAGGCATGTGCAAATAACATAAGAGGCAGGCATGTGCAAATAACATAAGAAAAGGACCTGGGCCGATGCGACATTGAAATAATTGATATCAGCGATCGGCGGATCGGCATCAGTGATGCCACAAGGAAAGGGAAGGACCCCCGAGGCTATGCTACATGCGATTATGATATATTGCATCGCAACATCGCATCGCAGTGATATAAAGGGGTGATAGCATGCCAGACTTGACGGATTTTATAAGCGCGGTTCGATAAATTTTGAGTTCCGATATATGTCAGATCTTCTGTGTATTGATGCATTTGAAGATAAAATTGAAATACAAAGGAAAAATGCTCGAAGCAATAAAGCCAAACCCAAAGGGGAATTATAGATGCAATTCATAAAATTTGAGTTTTGTAAAGGCGGGATTTCGGGCGAGCCTTAGGCAGAAAGTAGTATTGGGCTGGCTCCACCTGATCCCACACACTCGTTGGCATGTGGCTAGCAGGGGGGAGAGGAAAACCACCTTTTTGGGCCGGTAACCTTCGTACTCCTAAGCTACCTGAAAATGGATATCGACTATTGGATCGAAGATCCCGCAGATCAACGGTGGGGATTTAGATAGCGGCCAAAGGTGGACCCGATGCAATATTAGGGCGGATGCGATAATATTTGAAGTCTGATAGAATGCATTTTGACAAGTTTTTCAATGTATTTCCCGTGTATTTGGGATTTTCCCAATATGCCTACGTGATGCGATACGCTGCTTAATGGCAGATCTGATAGGGTTTTTAGGGGAGATTTAATGGAATTTAACATCCGGAATTCATGCCCGATAGTGTATTTTCCAGGAAAACCTCTGTGTAATGGATTTTCTCTAATTTCGGGTCTTTCCTAAGGAAAATCTCCAAAACCTCTATAATCGCTCCAGAACATCATGCCACGCTGCAAGCAGGCATTTTTATGCTCAATGATGCATTTTGAAGCCATAGATCCACAAGTCCAGATGCCCAATCGAACTGACAAGGATAAGGGAAGCTAGAGAGGCGCAAAGAGATGATGTTATGTAGAGAAATGGCTAGGGCAAGCTGAAGAGCTGGAAAAGTACCTCAAAGGAGGCAGAGAGCTCAATTGAGAAAAGAGAGCGCAGAGGGAGTGAAAGATAATGCGCATAGCAGCTGAGGGAGTTGCTTGGAGGTCAAGGGAACCATTGATGCATGCAGAGGATGAGAAAGAGCTTAGAGAAGCCATAGACGAACCGCCAGAACGAGAGTTGAGAGCCAGAGTGAGAGCCGAGAGCCAGAACGTCGAGAGCTTCAGAGTCAGGGATGAGATGGTGTTCTAAGCCCATTGTTTCTATGTAAAACAGTGGAGTTGAGTGTGGATCTTGTAAAAGAACTTATACCGTAATCCCAAAGAACCTAGTTGAGTTTACTAGAGCTCAAGGAGACGTAGCCCAAGAGTTTTGGGTGAACTCCATATTAAATTTGTTGTCTTATGTATGATGCTCATTTGCTGCATTGTTTCACTATTATATGTTTTATATCAGTGTAAGAAAATCAATTTACAACACATAAACAATTTTAAAACAACCATAAGCATACACCTTATTTTCAAGCACATATTTAATTATGCATTGGTTAATCATAAAGACTTGGGAATATTTAAGCTTTAGAAGTGGGAGAGGTTCTTGTAAGTTAGACAAGAAGCCTTCAATGCCCCATTCTTAGATCAGGTGGTATCACAGCCAGAGATTGATTAACCCCACCTTTAAATAAGGTTATATCAAAATGCTTGATTGACAGAGCAAAGATTGCTTCTCTAAAAGGTATTTAAACAATCAGAGGTTGATTGTATACTTGTTGCAAACTGACTATTGTTTGATTTTGTTGAGGTGAAGGGAAAGCTATTAATAGCTTAGTCCAGGAAGGACAAGAAGGAAGAAGGGTTTAAGGCATTCTTATTATCCCAAAGGGCCTCAAGGAAATCCTTGAAGCACAAGAGGTTTGTTGCAAAAGTTTGCTGAATAAAGCTCTTTGTTAATATTGTTTGAAGTTCTTTTGTTCATTGCTATAATGACAACTTCTACAAGTGATTCCTCAAATTCTTCTTTCTTCTCAAGAGTTTTTTATGAAGACATGAAGGAAGATTTGGCCACCATGATGGATATGGTGAGAGAAATGTATGAGGATGGAAGGAAGAGCAACATACTTAGGGAGCAGTTGAATTTCGTGGAGGAAGAGAAGTAATTGCTTTTTGAAAAATTACAGGAAATGGAGAGGCAACTTCATATTGCAAATATGAACCTAGAAAGGATGCATGAGTTGGAGGCACAACTCTTTGTTGCACAAGAAGCCTTGGTCAAGTATCAACTTGAAAAAAGGGTAAATAATTCTAGTTTGTCTTCAATTTCCTCTAAGAATTCTTATATTGGTTCTTTTGAAAAACATACTAGAGGCATAGGTTCTAAGCTAATGTCCAAGATAGGCTATGAAGGAAAAGGCTTGGGTAGACATGAACAAGGTATTGTTGAGCCAATAACAATTGAGGAAAGACCTAAGTATTTGGGTCTTGGCTATGGAAAAACCTATCAATAAAGTTCCAAAGTTTCCATGAAGACCATTAAAACAACTCCAAGAAGGAGTTGCATTGCAGGTCTTCCACCTCAAGAGTGTGAAGATTGTATTTAGGAGGAATGCAATAGCTTGAAACATCATTTGCAGGATGCAAGTGTTCGGAAGAACACACTTGAGCCAGAGAGTTGTGGAGACTCTAACAGTCTTGAAGAGATTGATGGTGTTCCAAAGGGAGCCACTTCTTCATTTGATTCACCTCCTCATGAAGGTAATAAATTTGAAAGAGAAAGGTATAAATCTGGTTCTAATCATCTTCCTTTTGATTTTGCAAAGCATGATAAATTTCCACATAGATATGGGAAAAGAATTGCTTGTTCCTTTTGTGGTTTGGATAGCCATAATGTTTCTAGATGTTGGAAGAGAATGGCCACATACATGAAACTTTTGAAGGAAAGGAAGCAAGAAGCCAAAGGTCCATTGGACAAGGCAAATCTTGTTGTCAAGAGGATGCACATGTGTTGCACTTATTGCCATAAGCAAGGGACTCTTACTGAAAATTGTTGGACTTTGAATCCAACAATGCTTCCACCAAAGCTGAAGAAAGTGGAAAGGGAAGATGGAAAAAATAGAAAGGAAGATTCCATGATTGATGTGTTTCAGGATAATTCACATGTTGATGCTGATGTGCAGACAAAGGTAGTGCCTTTGAAAGGGATTGGTGAGAAATGGTTACAGTTCTTATCCAATTAAAATTGCATGTCTATTGATGCATCTATTTGCATTTCTTTGTTAATGAAATGCAAGTTGCAGGTTTCTACCAAGAAAGTGAATGGACAAGTTGAGTAGGAGACTCACTTTATAGCTGCAACATTATATTTCATTTCAACTTCGAAAGTACAGTGTGCTGAAGCGAAAGTTGAAGGACGAAATGCATGCATAAGCTTGATATGCATGAACACGGGGATGTTGATGATTTCCTTGTATTTGAGCATATATGTGTAATTAACTTGAAGGGTTGATTTATTTGTTGTAACATGCATGTAATGTTGACTTGGGAGAAGTTAACATGGTCTCCAAGATGGAGATGATAATGAAGTGTTTCATCTTTTGAAAAGAATCCTTGAGATCTTTCTCTACATGCTTGACTTGAAGGGTCATTTGTTTTAAAGGCATGTTTTGTGGGATTGTTATCTAGTCCATAATTTGTATGCATATGTAAGATAGAGGTATTCAAAAGATGTGAAATCTGATTCTTTTGTTAAAGCAGGAGTTTAGCCCATCCAGTTGATTATCTGTATTTCTGTTGTTGTTAGCAGTTATTGTTGATAGCTTTTCAAACAGGTACAAATGAAATTTTTGTGGAGCAGATGTACTTCACATTTGTTTGAGCCACCTTAGATCAATGATCAAGGAAGAAAATTTCAAAGTACCTCCCGTGACCATTTCAATAGAAGTTCTACAGGAAGGCAAGGAGGAAGATATTTCTTCCTAGGAGGACCAACATATCGAGGAAGGAGAGTGGTCAAAGGCTTTGGTTCAGAGGCACTATGCAAGGAAAGTGGATGGAGGTTGAAAGAAGAGGGTGATGCTACTCTCATTTACTGTTTAGATTAGTATGCAAATATTTTGGAGACCAAAAGTTCTTTTAGTGGGAAGGCATGATCCAAAATGGATTTTGGATAGACTTCTAAGTCTAAGTGTTCCTCACAGAGGAAAATGAAAGTCCAAGGATGTCTTTGGAAATAGCTCCATTGCAGAGATATTTTGCTTCTAAATCTACTGCAACTTGAATGGGCTAAAATGGACTTAATATGCAGAAGTTATTGTATAAAGAAGTTGGCCTTTGTTCTTTGGAAAAAGAGGCAAAATCCCCTACAAATTGAAAAAAAAAACTCTTATAAAGGGAAATTGCATTGAAGATGGTCCAAGAGGTGGACTTAAGCAAAAAGGGAAGAGACCCCTGATTGCTGATCCCTGACATATCGGGTCGGAGGTAGGCATGTGAAAATAACATAAGAAAAGGAGTTGGGCCGATGCAACATTGCGATCGTCGATATCGACGATCGACAGATTGACATTGGCGATGCCACGAGGCAAGGGAAGGACCCCCGAGGCTATGTGACATGTGGTTGTGATATATCGTATCACAATGATATAAAGGGGCGATAGCATGCCGGACCCGACGAATTTTATAAGTGCGGTTCGATAATTTTGAGTTCCGATATATGTCGGGTCTTCTGTGTATTGATGCATTTCGAGATAAAAACCGAAATACAAAGGAAAAATGGCCAAAGCGATAAAGCCGGACCTGAAGGGTAATTATAGGTGTAATTCATAAAATTTGACTTCCATAAAGGCATGATTTTGGGTGGGCCTTAGGCGGAAAGCGGTATTGGGCTGGCTCCGCCCGATCCCACACACTAGTCGACACGTGGTTGGTAGAAGAGAGAGGAAAACTAACTTTTCAGGTGGGTAACCTTCGTACTCCTAAGCCACACGAAAATCGATATCGATCATTCGATTAGAGATCCTGCAGATCAACGGTGTGGATTTTGATAGCGGCCAAAGGTGGACCTGATGCAATAACATTTGAAGTTCGATAGAAGGCATTTTGACAGGTTTTTCAATGTATTTCCCGTATATTTGGGATTTTTCCCAATATGCCTATGTGATGCGATATGCTGCCTAATGGCGCACCGGATATGGTTTTTAGGGGTGATTTAATGGAATTTCACATCCAGAATTCATGCTTGATAGTGTATTTTACAGGAAAATCTTTGTGTAATGGATTCTCTCTAATTTCGGGTTTTGCCTAAGGAAAAGCTCTAAAACCTCTGTAACTGCTCTAGATCATCATTCCACACTGCAAGCGGGTGTGTTTACGGGAAATGATGTATTTTGAAGCCACAGAGCCACAGAGCCAGATGGCCAGTCGAGCTGACAAGGAGCAGGGAAGCTGCAAAGGCATAGAGAGATGATGATACACAGAGAAACAACAGGGGGAAGCCGAAAATCCAGAAAACTACCTGAAAGGAGGCAGAGAGCTCAATTGATAAAAGAGAGAGTAAAGAGACAGAAATCTAATGCGCAGAGAAATTGAGGGAGTCACTTGGAGTTCAAGCAAACCCTTGATGCATGCAGAGGTTGAGAAAGAGCTCAGAGAAGCCAGAGCCAAAGAGCCACAGCCAGAGCTGAGAGCCAGAGACAAAGCCAGAGCCAAAGCCAAAGCGGAGAGCTAGAAAGTCAAGAGCTTCAGAGCCAAGGATGAGATGGTGTTCTAAGCCCATTGTTTTTGTGTAAAACAATAGAATTGAGTGTGGAGCTTGTAAAAGCACTTATACCAAAACCCGAGAGACCTTAGTTGAGTTGACTAGAGCTCAAGGAGAGGTAGCCCAAGAATTTTGGGTAAACTCCATATTAAACTTACTATCTTATGTGTGATGCTCATTTGCTGCATTATTTCACTCTTATATGTCTTATATCAGTTTAAGCAAATCAATTTACAACACATAAATAGTTTTAAAACAACTATAAGCATACACCTTATTTTCAAGCACATATTTATTCCTCATTGGTTAATCATAAAGACTTGGGAATATTTAAGCTTTGGAAGTGGGAGAGGTTCTTGTAATTTAGACAAGAAGCCTTCAGCACCCCATTTTTAGATCAAGTATTGATCCTTTGGGTTTATTATTAACTTGGGTTTATAATATCAATCATCGTCATCTTTATGTTTCTCTTGTGTTTGTAATATCAATTCCTTGTGCTTCTTGATCCCTTAGGTTTTTAATATTTATTGGTTGGGTTCACTAATTCCTTAGGTTTATAATATTAAAGAGTTGGGTTTATTAGTTCCTTGGGTTTATAATATTAATCCTTTTTGTTTAATATTATGCCCGTTGGTTCATAATCCCTTAGTATTTTAGTATTAAACCCTTAGGTAATAATAAACAAAAGGGACTAATATTATAAAACTAATGTGTACAAACCCTAAGATAAATATTAAAACATACTAAAGGACTACATTAATAATAATAATATAGTTTATATTATTATAATAATATATATAATATCTAATATACTAACATATATCCAGATATAGTTTGCTATTATTTCTTTATAGTTTATATTATTCATTAAATTAATTTGGTCTTTATTGATTTTATTATAATATTGATTATTCATTATATAATAATTTAATTATATTTGTATATTATTATAACATTATAATCAGATATTATTATCGAAGCCTTTTACACTATCGGGAGCATTATAGTGGTCCTTTACATTAAAACCTTGGGACAACAACATTTATCGAAATACATAGGAATACGAGAAAAAACCCCACTTCAAATCCATGGCCAGACTTCAAAAATAATACACCAACACCTATAATTATCGCTGGGTCCACTCTCGGTTCATCGCAAGTCCACTGTGCCACTTCTCTGACTCCCAATAAGCGATCACTCCGATCTCCGATCATCGATTGGCGCTTTATCGCTATCGGCATATCGGCATATCACATATCCACTGTCTCTGTGCTTGACCTCTCTAATTAGCAATCAGTGATTAGATCGCGACCATCGATCCGAATCTCGATCCGACAATCCACACTTAATCGCATGATCGTGATAGCACTGATTCAAAGGTCCATTCCCTGCCACTTCAATGCGCCAATCCGATTAGCCCTTTGGACTCGATAAGGGTGTAGGTTCCCGTTGATAACATTTCAAGTCCAGATTTCGGATCCGACTATGTTTTGCATTAAATCTTAGTGTAAAGGAGTTAACACAGAGAAAAGGTGGGTTTATAACCTTAGGTGGTATTTTGGACGAGGACAAGATGGTAAGTGGTTTGAGAGTTGATCAATCGATTCCATACATATCATGATGTGTGGTAGAGAGTTGGAAAACCGCTTTATCAGGCGGTTAACCCTCGTGTGTGTGGTCAACCTGAAACCAACATGAATCATTGGATCTTTTGGGAGAAGATCAACAGCAAAGAAGTAATGTGACATACAAAGGAGCGGACTTGATGGTGTTATGTGGCGCATTTAATAAGTTTTGAGATCCAAAATTGCATTATTGCATATCAGATGCGATAGAGGTCTTTGTTAAGAAAACCTACGGAGAATCGTGATTGCTATAAGAGAAAAGGTAAATCTCGAAAAGCGTGCCAAGGCTGTACCAAGGCGGTAAAGGTGTGGTAAGTGTATATTTCCTTTTTAAATGGTTTATTAATAAAATAGCGCCGATAGAAGGTTTATGCACTAAATATATATGTAACCAAGGTTTAAAGAGGAAAATGTTATATATGTGCTGCTAAAGGGTTAGCAAAGGTTTATAAAGGTTAATGAGAGGGTTTTAGTCCTGATAGGAAGGATTTGAAAGAAAGGCTTTAATAAAGTAGTTTTCCCTTGGGTTTATTTATTCCCAATGGTTTATAATATCAAATTATTGGTTTTCTTCATTCTTCAACCTTTTACTATTAATAATTCCTTGGGTTCACAATCCATTGAGGTTTTAGTGTTAATCCCTTGGGTTTTTTATATCAATCCCTTGGGTTTATTATATCAATCCCTTGGGTTCATTATTCCCTTGGGTTTATATTATTAGTCCCTTTTGTTTAATAATATTTCCTCAAGTTCATAATCCCTTGGGGTTTTAGTACTAATCCCTTGGGTTTATAATACCAAGTGCTTGGGTTTATTATTCCCGAGTCAAACATGGTTTGTTATAATGATGACCATGGCTCAACATGGAATTGTGATAGGAATTGTCTCAATATGTAAATCAATGATGGTCGATCATGTTTATTTTAATGTTCATAATATTAGTCCCTTAGATTTAATATTATTCCCTTGGGTTCATAATCCCTTGGGGTCTTAGTATTAATCCCTTTGTTTTATTATTCCTTTGGCTTTCTCATATTAATCCCTTGGGTTTATTATTCCCTTAGGTTTATAATATCGATCATGGTAAACCATTTTCAATCATAGCCAACCATGCTTGAATGTCACTTTATGATAAGGATTTTCTCACCATGAAAATAAATAATAATCCCTTGGGTTTATTATTCCTTTGGGTTTATTATATCTATCCCTTGGGTTTATTATTCCCTTGGGTTTATAATATTAGTCCCTTTTGTTTAACAGTATTCCCTTTCATTCATAATCCCTTGGGGTTTTAGTATTAATCCCTCGGGTTTATAATATCAATCACTTGGACTTATTATTCCCTTGGGTTTATAATATTAGTCCTTTTGTTTAATAGTATTCCCTTTGGTTCATAATCCCTTGGGGTTTTAGTATTAATCCCTTGGGTTTATAATATCAATCGCTTGGGTTTATTATTCCTAAGCCAAACATGGTTTATTATGATGTCGACCATGGCCCAACATGGAATTGTCATAAGGATTGTCCCAATATGAAAATCAATGATGGGCCATCATGTTTATTTCAATGTTTATAATATTTGTCTTACGGTTTATATACGTTTGGTTTATAATATTGGTCCCTTAGGTTTAATATTATTCCCTTGGGTTCATAACCCCTTGGGGTTTTAGTACTAATCCCTTCGTTTTATTATTCCTTTTGGTTTCTCATATTAATCCCTTAGGTTTATTATTCCCTTAGGTTTATAATATCGATCATGGTAAACCATTGTCAATCATAGCCAACCATGGTCAACCATTCTTGATTGTCACATTGTCACAAGGATTTTCTAACCATGAAAATAAATGATGTTTATGCTAGTGTTTTTAATATTTATATTTGGGTTTACGAATGTTGGTTTTATAATATTAGTCCCTTGGGTTTAATATTATTCCCTTGAGTTCATAATCCCTTGGGGTTTTAGTATTAATCCCTTGGTTTTATTATTCATTTGGGTTTATAATATCAATCCCTTGGGTTTATTATTACCTCATGTTTATAACATCAATCATGGTCAACCATGGTTGAATGTCACTTTGTCACAAGGATTGTCTCACCATGAATAAATCATGTTTATTTTAGTCTTTGTAATATTTATATTTGGGTTTACAAATGTTGGGT